>JAUUTY010001292.1:0-70307 GCA_030979885.1 Lolium multiflorum
CAATCATGAAGAGAATTGGTTTTGGGTTTCAAACATGGAAATTTCAAGTACGTCCCAAAAGCTTCATATATTTTAGAGTGACTAATTAAGAAGGATCTTGGCTTACGTTTTCATTTTCATGCTTGAAACTTGTTTAAATCTTGGTTGAACCTAGGATTTGACGAGAATCAAATGTGCATAAAATTCTTAAAAAAAATAGAAAAATGAAAAACAAAAGCACATGGTCTTCTTATGTCATATAGTAAGCATTCAAGTTGATAAACAAGGTTTAGACATATTCAAACCAGACAAATCATGTATCTACCCCCTAACCCTAAACTCGGTCTTATGAAGTCTAGCATGAGGAGAAGTCGTTTTGGATTTTTAAGCCAAAAGCCCCATTTCAAATATTTCAAACTTATTCAAATTTGGTTCAAATTTTAAAGACACACAAGTTATAGCACACATAGTGCATACATTCTCACACATACTGCACTAGATGCTAACCCGGCCTATAGTTTGAGGTTTTTGAAATTTCCATGTTTGAAACCCAAAACCACTTCTCTTCATGCTTGGCTTCGTAAGATAGAGTTTAGGGTTTGGGGTAGATACGTACATGATTTTTCTAAGTATTTTTACGCCCATTTGAATCTTCGTCAAATCCTAAGTTTGACCAAGATTTGAACAAGTTTAAAAACATGAAAATGAAAAGGGTAAGCCTGGATCCTTGTTTAGGGTTAGGGGGTAGATACATGATTTTTGTGGTTTGAATATGTCAGACCTTGTTTATCACCTTGATATATGACATAGGAAGACGGTGTGCTTTTGTTTTTCTTTTTTTTGAATTTTTATGCCCATTTGAATCTTGGTCAAGTCATAGGTTTGACCAAGATTTAAACATGTTTAAAACATGAAAATGAAAAGGTAAGCCTGGATCCTTCTTAGTCACTCCAAAATGTACCAATTGATAAATGAGTTAACTTGGCTTCATGGAAAAAATAATGTCATGTAAATGATTTAACTTGGCTTTCGTACCCTTGAATCCATAGGAAACTTTGTATAAATGTAGTAGTATAATAATCAACCGAGTTTTTACATCAACAGGTCTGTCACTTACGTGTGGTGCCCATGCGTGAGGTCCCACACTTCAGTGAGCACAAGTCACGTGCAATAGGTACGCAAACTCCCAGCCATTTTCTTTGTCAAGAGAAGACGCATCAGGATGCGTATCGGAAGTATGTGGGTCCTTCTGGATCCTTCGGTTGTCCCTCTCACAAAAAAACAAATCTCTCTCATTCTCGGCCTCGCTCGACTCGCTCGCTCGCTCGCACCTCCTGCTCACTGACAAACCCTGCACAAAAGTCAACATCATCACCCGAAAAAGGGGAGACACCATAATTCTCTCCCTTCTTCTCTCCTTCCGAGTGATCCCTCTTCCTCCGAGTTTCACTCGACGGGCAAACACACATGTGCTGCATAGTAATAATAAAAAGGTAGAAAAATCGACCTACGAATCTATGATTAAATAGGTTAAACTAGGGTTTTGCCCACTACTACAGATCAAGTTCAAAAATATCCAACTACTAGTTCGATTTTGGGCTACTAATATAAAATTAAAATAAGTTGAACTAGTATTCCTCTAAAAAATCATTTTGGTATGCATTGTTTGATACTTTTCATAGCTATAGTGCATCACAAATTTATGATTTCATGCTTTGCTTTGCCAATTTCGATTTTTTCTAACCACCTTCTCTTTGATTTCAAATTTAGGTCAAACTATCGATGCCTACTATGTGTTCTACTTGAATTGGATGCAGCGTGCGCACATGTTTTGCCATTGTTCTGGGCTTCCACACATCTTTGGGGCATCCAAGTATTTAAGTTACCTTGTTTTTTGAATTGTAATTCATACCCTTCTGAATTTTATTCCCATATATTTGAATCTTGGTCAAATCCTAAGTTTGACCAAGATTTGAACAAGTTTAAAACATGAAAATGAAAAGGTAAGCCTGAATCCTTCTTAGTCACTCAAAAATGAGAAGCTTTTGGGAGTTTTTTGAAATTTCCATGTTTGAAACCCAAAACCACTTCTCTTCATGCTTGACTTCATAAGACAGAGTTTAGGGTTAGGGGGTAGATACATGATTTGTCTAGTTTGTTGTTTAGACCTTGTTTATCAACTTGAATGCTTACTATATGACATAATAATACTATGTGCTTTGGTTTTCATTTTTTTGATTTTTTCTGAATTTTTATGCCCATTTGATCTTGGTCAAATCCTAGGTTTAACCAATATTTAAACAAGTTTATAACATGAAAATGAAAAGGTAAGCCTGCATCCTTCTTAGCGCATCCAAAATGAAGCTTTTGGGAAGGTTTTTGAAATTTCCATGTTTGAAATCCAAAACGACTTCTCTTCGTGCTTGACTTCATAAGACAAAGTTTAGGGCTAGGGGTAGAAACATGATTTTTCTGGTTTGAATATGTCTAGACCTTGTTTACCAACTTGAGTGCTTACTATATGACATAAGAAGGCTATATGCTTTGGTTTTTCATTTTTTTTTGAAATTTTATGCCCATTTGAATCTTGATCAAATCTTAGGTACGGTTTGACCAAGATTTGAACAATTTTAAAACATGAAAATAAAAGGTAAGCCCGACCTGGATCCTTTAGTCACTCTAAAATGAAGCTTTTGGGGGGTTCTTGAAATTTCCAAGTGAAACCCAAAACCACTTCTCTTCATGCTTGACTACATAAGACAGAGTTTAGGGTTAGGGGTAGATACATGATTTTTCTTGTTTGAATATATCTAGACCTTGTTTATATCAACTTTAATGCTAACTATATGACATAAGAAAACTATGTGCTTTGGTTTTTAATTTTTCTGATTTTTTTATTTTGATGCACATTTGAATCTTTGTCAAATCCTAGGTTTGACCAAGATTTAAACAAGTATAAAACATGAAAATGAAAAGGGGAAGCCTGTATCCTTTCTTAGTCACTCTAAAATGAAGTTTTTGGGATGTTCTTGAAATTTTCATGTTTGAAACCCAAAACCACTTCTCTTCATGCTTGACTTCATAAGATAGATCAGTTTAGGGGCTAGGGGATAGATACATGATTTGCCTAGGTTTGAATATGCATGTCCAAACCTTGTTTATCAACTTGAATGCTTACTATATGACATAAGAAGACTATATGCTTTTGTTTTTCGACCTCATCCAAATGGTCTCAAATTATAGGGTTAGCATCTAGTGCAGTTTGTGTGAAAATGTATGCAATATGTGTGCTATAACTTGTATGTCTTTCAAATTTGAACCAAATTTGAATAAGTTTGAAATATTTGAAAAGGGGCTTTTGGGAGGTTTTTGAAATTTCCATGTTTGAAACCCAAAACCACTTCTCTTCATGTTGTTGACTTCATAAGATAGAGTTTAGGGGTTAGGGGTATAGATACATGATTTGTCTTGTTTGAATATGTGTCTAGACCTTGTTTATCAACTTTAATGCTTACTATATGACATAAGAACACTATGTGCTTTAATTTGGTTTTTATTTTTTTTAAATTTTGATGCACATTTTGAATCTTGGTCAAATCCTAGGTTTGACCGAGATTTGAACAAGTTTAAAACAAGAAAATAAAAGGTAAGCCCGCCAGACTGGATCCTTCTTAGTCACTCTATAATGAAGCTTTTAGGGGGGTTGTTGAAAATGTAAGCATGTATCCTTCTTAGTACGTCACACCACAATGCTTTTGGGATGTTTGAAACCCAAAACGACTTCTCTTCGTGCTTGACTTCATAATTAAGACAAAGTTTAGGGTTAGGGGTAGATACATGATTTTTCTGGTTTGAATATGTCTACACTTTGTTTATCAACTAGCTTGAGTTTTGGGTTTCAAACATGGAAATTTCAAGAACCTCCCAAAAGCTTCATTTTAGAGTGACTAAGAAGGATCCAGGCTTACCTTTTCATTTTCATGTTTTAAACTTGTTTAAATCCTGGTCAAACCTAGGATTTGACACAGATTCAAATATATGGGCATAAAATTCAAAAAAAATAGAAAAATGAAAAACCAAAGCACATAATCTTCTTATGTCATATAGTAAGTATTAAAGTTGACAAAAAAGGTCTAGACATATGCAAACTAGACAAACCATGTATCTACCCCCTAACCCCTAAACTCTGCCTTATGAAGTCAAGCATGAAGAGAGGTGGCTTTGGGTTTCAAACATGGAAATTTCAAGAACATCCCAAAAGCTTCATTTTAGAGTGACTAAGAAGGATCCATGATTACCTTTTCATTTTCATGTTTTAAACTTGTTTAATCTTGGTCAAACCTAGGATTTGACCAAGATTCAAATGGGCACAAAATTTAAAAAATCAGAAAAATGAAAAACCAAAGTACATAGTCTTCTTATGTCATGTAGTAAGCATTCAAGTTGATAAAATGGTTCATGCAGGCGTCTTAGCTCCTAAAAAAAATTATACACCAATTGATTTGACGAATTGATGATTTACTCTAGTCTGCTTCTAGACCATGCAGCTAGCGAGTATTCATATGTACTGCATGGAGCCCCCAACTTTTGACTTCCCGTGTCGGAAAAGGCCTGTCTAATAATGTGGGGCAGTGAGGTATCCCGAAGTATCTAGAGGGTTCCAGTGTTTCAGGCTTTCAGCATCGCCAGTCCAAGGGAAGGATGGGTGACGAATCCGTGCATTCACAGCCGTTTAGATCTGAAGAGTCCTTGTATGATGAGCGGTAGATAGCACCTCTAAGCTGCAAATCAACAGCTTCAATTACTTCAAATGAGCATTGGCCGGAACGCTGACAGAGTGAAAAAATTCAATTTCAAAAACTCATGTATAGAATAGAAAAAAATAAAAAACATGTAGATAGAATAGAGGTATAGATAGATTAGCCCAAAAAAGAAGAGGACGGGGAAATTTCGAACGCTCGCCTTTAACTCAGCACAGCAGACACCTCCCTCGCGCACCTAAACTTTCGAACGCGCGCCCAATATTTCGAACGCTCGCCTTTAACTCAGCACCCAGCCCACCTTGTTCTTCTCTAGACACCTCCTTCGGCGCCCTGTTCTTCTCTAGACACACCCTCGGTGAACCAGGCCGCGCACCAAAACTTCCCCACGCTGTCTATCAGCCGCGTCAGCCGGCGACTGCTGGTGGCGCCGTTCTTCTCCAGCCGCACCGGCAGGCGCGGTCAGCTGGTAGATCCTCACGGTATGCATGCTATCTTCAGGCCTGGGCAAGTACGATTCATTATAGCTCAATCGAAGTCAGTCGCCGTCGCCCAGCCCTTATAAGTTCGTTAGTTCGTTCGAATCGATCGGTTGATATTGTTTTCCTCTCGATGTGTTTGTTTGACATTGTTTTCCGCTTTACCTATTTGCTCGAATTCGTTCGTACTGTACACTGTACTGCTCACCATTGCCCAATGTCTGTAGTCGTCGCTTGGTGCCAGTCCTCTATGGACCTGTTTGTAATCTTATTACTTCTGGGTTCTTTGCACTGCTAATACATCGGTGGATTTACGGCCAAAAAGAAGAAAGAATTTGTTGGTATTATATTGCTTTCGATTGATCTGTTCGCCCCCAAGCTTTTACAGAAGCCGCAAGAGATTCAAGGATGAAATGGCTCTCCTTGTTTGCAGTGGCGGATCTACAGGGTATGCCGTATATGCCACGGCATACCCTGCGTCCAAGCCGTGCAAGATCTTTGATAGTTTAATGAGCTGAGCAATTAATCAAGATGAGTGATGTATATGTATACATGCGGTGCTAATACATGTGGCGTGCAGCCATGCGAACACTGAGCTAGTGCATGTAACCGATTGATTAGACATCCGATTGATTTGGCCAAAATCCGGTGATAACACATGCCCCCCTGGTTTTGGTAATGATAATATCAAAACCATCTGTTTTTCCTTCGAGGGGTCATGTCGTGGCAGAGCAGAACCGTCGCAGTATTCTTCATCATGACGCCTTGCCTTCTCAACTTCTCTGCACGATTTGACAGTTTTGAATATTTTATGATTTGCCACACTTTTCTTAAAAGTGTCTATTATTTGCCACATGACCACCACATGTCTCTTTTTATTTAACCGCATCGAACAGTTCACTTCTTCATCCTCCTGCTTCAAACCAGCCATCGGCCCAAAAACCCTCCTCCTCTGTAACCATGTCTTCCTCTTCCTCCTCCCAATCCTTTTCCTCGAGTGAGCTGGAGCCAGAGGTCAGCCAGATGGAAGCGTACAATAGGCGCGCTCCCAAGCATTGGGACGAGCAAGAGTTCGACTTCGACTTCGTACCAGAGGGTCGACCCGAGGACCTCGTCTGGTCGGATGGCGACATGCCCCTGACTGACGGGGAAGATGACCTCCGATTCCTGATTGACGGAGAACTGGAGGCGGAGAGCGACGACGACGACCCTCTCTTCCGGGGTAAATTCACTTCCTCCACCAAAGAAGAAGAAGAAGAAGAAGAGGACGACGAAGACGAAGACATCTCCTCCGACACGAAGAAGGAACCAGAGGACGACACCTCCTCCGATGAACCGCCACCAAAGCGCATCCGTGGCTGGGCCTGGTCCGATGAGGAGGATGATGATGAAGAGGAAGAGGCCTCCGCTGAAGGTCACAGTAGCAGCGACGAGGAATTCGTCGACAGTAGCAATGACGGCAGCTACCCCAGCGACGACGAAGACGGCAACAGCCCTTAGAGTAGGGATTTACTAGCATAAGACTAGCCGTAGCAATCTGTTCCCCTTTTGTTGAGCAATCAGCTTCTCCTTGTAAGAAATCCCCTTTTAAATCAATGAAGATGGATAGATTCTTCCTTTTGAGGGCAATCAGCTCTTCTATGTAAGAAATCTGATCATCGATGAAGAATTTCCTCTAATTTGACTTTGTCGATTTTCTTCAAATTGATTTAGCCGATTTTCCCTCAATACTCCACTATAATAAATATAGCATATCTATGATAGTACTCTATGATACCACCCACTATGCACCCATGTTCCAAACACCACTCCCGCTGACTGTACCTTATTGTATCGAGCGATAAGCTTGATGAGCAACCCAAACAAACAAAAAAAAGACTGTACCTTATTGTACTTGCTCTTACCCGTATCTTCTCTTTCTCTTTCATCGCGAGTGCAGCTAATTCAGTTAGTCTTCCAATGAATATTAATATTTTGTCTCAATGATGTCATGTTTCGACTAACAATTAGCACTTTTGAATTCTTAGATTGCCTTTTCACACGATGCACTTCTTTTAATTTATTTTACCACATTTCAATGTGAACCTTGACCAAATAAATAGGACAACAATATCACGATCATATAATACATAAGCAGCATTGTTAGAATCGTGTTGGAAAATACTTTCTAATGATACCAGTTTTATATCAATTTTTTTATATACTTCATCCTGAAAAATATGTTTCAACTTCATCAAAACTTGCATGTATCTGCAAACTAAACTCATCTAAATACATGTATATCTACATAAAATTGAAACATCATTTTTAAATAGAGAGATATAGATTAATATTTTTTCGAAGATAAAATACGAAAAACAAGGGTGCATTGTTTATTGAAATGGAGTGAGTAGTATATATAAAATCATTTTAGTTGCCAATGATCATGTTGAGGGCCTCTATTTCTTGTTTTGCTCAGGCCCTCCGTATTCTCAGGTACGGCCCTGGTGGTCTATGAACCTGTATGTAATCTTATTACTTTTGGCTTCTTTGCACTGCTAATAGATCGGCGGAATTACGGCAAAAAAGAAGAAAGAATGTGTTGGTATTGTATTGCTTTCGATAGATCTGTTCGCCCCTCCCCCCCCAAGCATTTATAGATGGCACAAGAGATTCAAGGATGAAATTGCTCTCCTTGTTCATAAGGCAAAGAGGAAATCATATCATGGGTAGAACATTATATATATATTTTGCTGCTTGGGATCTATGATCCTTTTAGTTGCTGCTCTCCAGCAACTTTTGTACATATTTCCCTCTTTTTATTAATAAAAAAATAATAAGTGGGGAAACCCAGTGGTCAGCCTAAAAAAATCTGTTCGCTAGGTAGCCGTAGTTTTGCACTCAGTTTGTTTGCTGAAATCGGCTCAAATAATGTAGCATTTATAGTTTTATATTCGACCTGTTTGCTCAGGTATGCTTGCTTACATTCGTAGGTGACCTGTTTGTTGAAATAGCTTATCGCTTCTCTGACCATCTATCTCCTCAACAGATGGACAGAACTTGGATATTATTTGACTCATTAACCACACCAACATATTTGAGTGGTATTGAAGACTTCATGAAGCACGTTAGTGATTTTACTGACGGCGACAAGACAAAGGAAGTGATTTGTCCATGCCGCGTATGTTTGAATATTGGGTCCAAGCCTCAACATGTAGTCTCAGATCATTTATTCGTTTATGGGATGGACCAGACATATATCAGGTGGATTAACCATGGTGAACACTATGATCAGCCTGACATTATTGATCCTCTTTATTCTGATGGTTATCAGCCTGAAGATCTCGTCCAGGATGAGGCTACTGCTAATTTGTTACGGGATCTGTATCCATATGCAAGCCAACAGCCCCATGGTTATCACAAAAAGCCTCTTTTCCATGACCTGATAGAAGATGCTAAGCGCTTAGTGGCCCCTGGTTCTGTTGTGTCAAGATTCGAATTAATTGTGAAATTACTTCATGACAAGTCATACCAGGGGATTACCAATAAAGCGTTCAATGCAGTTGCGAAGACATACAGCGATGCACTCCCTGGGGCTGGACTGCCAAAATCCTTTTATGAGGTGAAGCAGTACATCAAGGTACTGGGACTTGGATATGAGAAGATTGATTTTTGCAAAAATAACTGTGCACTGTTTTGGATGGAGTATAATGACCTCGATGAATGTCCAGTATGTAAGGAATCAAGATGGAAACATGATGGAGCTGGTGGTAAGAAAAAGATTCCTTGGAAGGTTCTGAGATACTTTCCACTTGTACAAAGATTGCAGAGGTTGTTTGCTTCAGAACAAACATCTCGGGAAACAAGATGGCACAAAGAGATTCTCACGCCCGACCCTGATTTACTGAGGCATCCTGCTGATGGCGATGAATGGAAGCAATTCGACCTGGATCATCCAGATTTTGCTGCAGATCCAAGGAACCTGAGACTTGGCCTTGCTACAGATGGATTCAACCCATTTGGCAACATGAGCAACTCGTATAGCATGTGGCCAGTACTAGTTACACCTTACAACCAGGCTCCCTGGACATGCACCGATCAGTCGAACTGTATGATGGCCTTACTCATCCCAGGTCCCAAATCTCCTGGGAAGGATTTTGATGTGTTCATGCAGCCTCTTATTAGAGACTTGCAAACATTATGGGAGGGTGTCCCTACACGGGATGTGTGTCAACCTAAAGAACAAAATTTTCTATTACGTGCTGCTGTACTGTATTGCACCCATGATTATCCAGCTTTGGGCACTATGTCAGGCAGAGTAACATCAGGTTATAATGCATGTGTTCACTGTGATACTGATCAGCTGGCAGTGAGGATAATAAACAAGATATGCTATATGGGCCATCGCCGTTTCCTTCCATTAGATCACAGTTTCCGAAAAAATAGAAAAAAATTGCAATTTATTGGTGATCAGGCCTGTAAAAAGACTAAACCGCAGCACTTTAAGAGTCACGAGTTGGAGGCGCACCTAGAAGCGGTCAGAAATGTTAAACCAGGAAAACCACCAGCCGCCACAGCAGGTACAGCAGAGAAGAATACAGAAGATGCAGCAGCAGTAGTAGCAGATAGAAAAAGGAAGAAGAGACGAGATGAACTGAGTCTAGCAGCTACCAAAAGGAAGATGGGAGGTGAAATAGCAGCACGTACCAAGAGGAAGGAAATGGAAAATGATAGACCGAGAATATTTTATAAGCGCAGGACCACTCTTTGGGACTTGCCGTATTGGGCTGGTAAGAAGCTTCGGCATAATATTGATATCATGCACATGGAGAAGAATATATGTGACAGCATTGTCGGCACATTACTCAACATTCCATCCAAGACAAAAGATAGCTCAAATGCTAGGATTGATTGTGCAACATTGAATGTTAACAGGCACTTGCAACTGGATCGTAATGACAAAGTGAACAAAGGCAAGGAAAAACATTATAAATTTCGAGGCGCGGAATTCACATTGCCGATGCCTAAAAGGAGATTATTTTGTGAGTACCTCCGAGGTGTGATGTTCCCGTTCGGATTTGCTTCCAACATTGCAAATTGTCTCAATGCTGAAGGAAACAAGCTCCAAGGGTTGAAAACTCACGATTGTCACATCCTGCTGCAAAGGCTTTTAGCTATTGGCATTAAAGATTTAGTGAAGCCAAATATGTACAACGTGATTGCAGAGTTGGGAAGGTTCTTTAGGGAAATATGTAGTAAAACTCTAAGCAGAGCTGTTGTAGAACGTCTTAAGGTGGACATAGCAGTAATCCTGTGCAAGCTGGAGCTGATATATCCTCCAGCCTTCTTTGATGTGATGGTGCATTTGGCTGTTCATCTACCTGATGAGGCACTTTTAAGAGGTCCGGTACAGTATGGATGGATGTACCCTATAGAACGTCGACTGTGCACTTTCAAGAATACAGTTAGGAACAAAGCTAGACCGGAGGCTTGCATTGCAGTGGCGTATATTGCTGCTGAAGCATATACATTTGCCTCAAGATATATTCCTGATATTGAGACCAGATTCAACCGGGGTCGCAGAATTTTGGAAGTTGGAGGATCTGTTTTTAAACATGGTGTTGAGCTAATAGGAAAGAGGACCGAAAAAACATTAGAGCAGTCTGAATTTGAACAGCTGTCTTGGTATGTGCTGAATAATGCTACAGAGGCTGATGAATATGTTAAGTGAGTACTATGCACACGAACTACTCAGTTCCTCGCATATACTATGAACTTGTATCAAAATGAAATATATTCAGCTGACTTGGCTATGTTTTGCAGGTTGTACATGGAAACGAATGGAAAGCTATCGGCACGTGGGAGTGGGTTTCAGGACTGGTTTGAGAAATATGTAAGATGTTCAATTGCACTCTGACTTGTCTATGTGTTTTCACATGAGATGACCTCTTGTCTATTTTGTAATCGTAGATCTCGAAACTCCATGCGGAGAATCCAGGCGCTGTTAGTGCTGATCTCCTTGTCCTATCACGTGGTCCAGATAAGAGGGTGTTGGTAGCTGCAGCTTGCAATGCCAATGGTGTCCATTACAGCTCCTATGAGCGTGAACAACATTTGAAGACACGAAATAGTGGCATCACAACCAGTGGAGATCACTTGACAACCAGAAAAAAGAGATCAGAGTCATTTGACCATTATGGTCACATAGAAGAGGTTATTCAGTTGTTCTATAGTGATAAGGTTACTGTCCGATCTGTGGTTCTATTTAAGTGTTATTGGTACAACCAAGATCCAAACAAGGGCAAAGGTGCCAGAAATGATGGGTATTTCATATCAGTCGATACTACTGCTCAGTGGTACAAGGATGATCCTTATATTTTGGTACCTCAAGCGGCCAAGGTACTTTTCTTGGAAGACAGATCTAGAAAAGGATGGCAGTATGTGCAAAAGTTTGTGGCAAGGAACATATATGATTTGGATGAGAATGCGGATCCAATAATTGGTGCCCAGCAAGATGATTTCGCTGGTTGTATGCAAACTAAAGTTGCTGACATTGATGAAACCTCGTTGGATACAGGTATCCCTGCACATGATGGAGAAGTAGATTTCACTGTTGAGGTTAGCATAGTCGACAAAGAGATGGATAAACTGAAGCTACCTGGTGAATCTCAGGAGGAGAATGGACAGGACGAGCAGGATGAGACCATGCACGAATATCAGAATGAAGACGGAGGTGATGATGATGATGATGATGATGATGATGATGATGATGATGATGATTAGACTCTTGTCTCTGTATCATGCTGTGAGATGAAGAACCATGATTTGTTTTGATTTTTCTATTTGGAAAATGTATGAGTCCTGAAGACAATTATCTGTTGGATTGTAATCCCATGATGACTAATTATTTATGTTTGTTGTCCTACTAAAAGTTGGTCAAACTTAATTGTGTGGAAGTAATCACATGCTGTTTGATTCATAGGGTCATATCCCATAGGAAAATAGAATGATAATAGATCAAACTAATGCAGAATATCTTATAACCACAATCAAATAGAATTTCTCTTGACATAGGATTCAAGTTGGCATGGCATCCCTATCATACAGGGTTTTTATTCATACTATGCTACAAATCGAAAATAAGATGGGTCAGCACTTTATCGCGGCAGATAGGGCAGCTGGCGTTCGTTACAAACCAGGAGAAGATGCACTTCCTATGGAACGGGTGTTTGCATCCCCGGAGACGCACCGTTGTGCGCTGCGACAGCCCCAGCATGCATATGCTGCAGTGGCCGTCCTCCGGCGCAACTAGGACCCAACTGTCCTGCAGCGCCGGCAAGTTGACGATGAGCCGGTGGTCCACCCTAAGGGTGAGGTCGAAGTGGAGGCCACCGAGCCGACGACACGCCTGCTGCCACATCAGGTGCATAACATCGTAAGGCATGATGATGTCCCACTCCTCCTCCGTGAGGTTCAGGTTCTTGAGCAGCCATACACGGGCAAGAATCTCGCGCATAGTTCGCACGACATTGCCCCCACTACGCAGCTTCCTCGGAGGCAAGCTAAGATCCAGCACCACCTCTTCGCAGGGTGTAGTGGTGATATCGTCCTCATCCAGTGGGGCAGGGAGGGGGCCGGCCATCCTCCTGAGCTCGTACGTCCTCGAGAAGAAGATGTGCACTGTCATAGTGTACGGGGACGCCTCGCCCTCGCCCACGGCCGGCGGCTCGCCGACGGAGAAGTCGGTCGTGCTTGCCGACACACGGCAGGCACGGAAGACATGTGGGCCAGACTCGATGATGCGCTCGCGTGAGGAGCGCTCTAGTAGGGGCGTCGCCGCCATTGGGGATTCTTCGGAGGGCTGTAGACTGGCGGCTAGTCGACGGTGAGGTGGTTGGTGTGAGATCTCTGGGATGAGGCCAGGGGAAGTGGGCGAAGTGCTCGGGACTAGGGACTGCCCTCAACTTTCCGCAGTAGTATGATAATAATTGGTGGACGAGGGAGACTAGTCCAGAGACTACCCAAAGTTGATAAATCATGTTCGAGGGAAAATGCCCAAGATTTATTATCAAAATTCAAGCTAATTTCGCCGATTTTGTTCTGCCGTTCATTAGACATCATCCAACGGCCTTTGGTCTCTGGGATTCGCTGCTACAGTGTCATCGAGTACTATTTTCTACCCAATTCCAGAAACATCCATAAAGCTAGTACAGTAGATAGCTTTCCTGCTTGTTGGCCCCACCCCATTTTTTTAATCTTTTCTTCCTTATCCCCTTCGCTCATGCTAGCAGCTACTTGCAGCCATTGCTACACTACACCAGCGAGGTGATCTCTATATGATAGGCACGGTTTTAGTAAGACAGCAAGTTGTAGATAGCTAACCATGAGACACATGCCTCTCTGGTTGAGACTGAGCTCGCTCTTGTGATTGGGCTCCAATGGTCGAGGTGAGTCACAGCTGCAATGACAGAGGTTTGTGCTGAATTAATTAGCACAGAGGCGTAACTAGCACTAGATGGAGAAGGCATAGTACACATATCGGACACGAAGTCGCGTCTGGCGAGCAGCTCGCATTCACTTGCATCAGTGCGGTACAACAAAGATGATGAAGAAGGATTGGAGCTTTGAAGGTAGTCAGAAAAGTTACAAAAAATAATACGTGCAAAACTTAACCTGTATAAACGCACATGCATGGATAATTTTACATTTCTGCATGAGAAAGACATGTCAATTTTCAGTACGACATGGTTTGATTTGTCAAATTTGATGCTCCTTAATGCATTTTAAGTGAAAATTACAGGTTTATTCATTATAATTGCCGATTTTTAACGTTACGTGCAGCTGACTAGCAAACTATAAGTGTGTGATTGCTTGCTTCCAAAATAAGGATATGTAATCATTTTGTATAAGGTAGTACCAATTAGTCGTTATATTGCAGAACTTAAAGAGTTTTGAGAGATTCAACTCGTTGCTACTCCATAAGAATGGTCATGTTGACAAATTTGATCCAGTGTTGAACAGAGCCAGAAACATTTCAAAAACTTGAGCATGGAAGAGGCTAGGGGTAAATGCCCCAAGGCCAGCCGAGCCTATCGTAGGTGCCGTCCCGAGGAGGAAGTACCTTAATTTGGGGCGCGCGCGGACGCTGCTGTACCCCGAGCTCGAGACGCCGCCGTACCGGTAGCTCGACCCGCGACGAGGCATGGCGGCGGCGGCGGAAGCGGAGCGGCGGCGGCGGAAGGTAAAGCTCCTGCTGACAAACATATTAGGCACAAATGGGCAACCTTCAGTAACCCATGTTCCATTTTTTTTGTCAGGATAACCCCATGTACCACCTTCCCAATAGAAAAAGTACTGTTCAACCTTCCCCTGTTGGGCCCAATATTTCACTTTTGGGTTGCCAAGGAACATCTACATGGTAATTGTTATCGGTCTACTTGCTCCGGCCGTCGAAGCCCAATAACTTCAAATGGGCCTTTCTGCTCATGCAATTTCGGCCCTTTTCTAATGAAACACAGATCCTATGATTGGCAAAAAAAAATACACGGAGATTCTACATAAAAGTTGTTTTTATTTATTTTGAATTATAGGGTTCCAATTTTTGAAACTGCTCATGCCCAATATGAAAATCCTTGATCGCTCCATACCCACATGGATAACAGTTTTTTAAAAAATTCATAAAGTGGATTTGAAATTTAAAACATATCCTAATAATTCCTTGATTTAATCTATCAACTTGCAAGATCTTGGAGCCAAAGAGCTTGTATTAGTCTGCGAAAATAATACTGATAAACCTGTCGTTAACAAGAAATGAAGGTTTATCGTTCAGAGAGGATGCCATGTGGGACCCATGAGACAGTAGCGTCCTCAACGTTTCAAAGAAAAAGGCAAGTAGCCCGAAAATAGGGGTAAAAAATAAATCCTACAAAGGAAACATTTATTGTTCATAGAGGCTGACATGTGGGACCGATCTGCCAGCTGCATCCTCATCATTTCGAAGTCGGTAGGGATCAGAAGAAAAAGGCAAATAGCCAGAAATTAGGGGTCAAAAATAAATCCAAAAAGGAAACTTATATTCTTCATAGAGGATGACATGTGGGACCGACCTGCCAGCAGCGTCCTCATCGTTTCAAAGGCCGCAGGGGATCAAAAGAAAAAGGCAAATAGCCAGAAATTAGGGGTAAAAAAAATACAACAAAGGAAAGGTTTATTGTTCATAGAGGCTGACTTGTGGGACTCATGAGCCAGCGGCGACCTCAATTTCAAAGGCGGCATATGATCGAAAAGAAAAAGGCAAGTTAGCAAAAATCAGTGGGTAAAAAAAATCTAAGAAATGAAACTTTATTGTACAGTCCCATGAGCCAGCACCTTACTCAACGTTTCAGTGGCGGCATGAGATAGAAAGAAAAAGGAAAGTGACCAAATATCAGGAGCAAAAAATAATCCAAGAAAAGAAACTTTTATTGTACATAGATGATGACATATGGGTCCCACTTATACAAGCTCTTTCGCTCCAAGATCTTGCAAGTTGATTGTACATAGAGGATGACATGCGGGCCCCTTGTGTCAGCAGCTTACTCAACGTTTCCAAGGCGGCAGGGGATCAAAAGAAAAAAGGAAGTAGCCAGAAATTAGCGGTAAACAATAACTCCAAGGAAGGAAACTTTTATTGTTCATAGAGTATGACATGCGGGACCCATGCGCTAGCAGCTTCCTCAACGTTTCAAAGGGGGCATGAGATCGAAAGAAAAAGACAAGTGACCAAATATCAGGAGCCAAAAATAATCCAAGAAAAGAAACTTTATTGTACATAAAAGATGACATGCGGGTCCCATTTTGCAGCAGCGGTGTCAACGTTTCAAATGCGGCTTGAGATCAAAAGAAAAAGAGTAGCCAGAAATTAGGGGTAAAAAAAACTCCCAGAAAAAAAAGTTGATTGTACATAGAGGATGGCATGCGGGTCCCATGACCCAGCACCTTACTCAACGTTTCAGAGGCGGCATGAGATCGAAAGAAAAAGGAAAGAGACCAAATACCAGGAGCAAAAAATAATCCAAGAAAAAGAAACTTTTATTGTACATAGAGGATGACATATGGGTCCCACTTATACAAGCTCTTCCGCCCCAAGATCTTGCAAGTTGATTGTACATAGAGGATGACATGCGGGCCCCTTGTGTCAGCAGCTTAATCAATGTTTCCAAGGCGGCAGGGGATCAAAAGAAAAAGGAAACAGCCAAAAATAAGAGGGTGAAAAAATCCAAGAAAAGAAACTTTTATAGTATCGAGGATGACATGTGGGTCCCATGAGCCAGCAGCTTCTCAACGTTTCAGAGGCTGCATGAGATCGAAAGAAAAAGGCAAGTGACCAAAAATAAGGGGGTAAAAAAAAATCCAAGAAAAGAGACTTGATTGTACATAGAGGATGACATGCGGGTCCCACCAGTCAGCAGCTTACTAACGTTTCCAAGGCGGCAGGGGATGAAAAGAAAAAGGAAATAGCCAAAGATCAGAGGGTGAAAAAAATCAAAGAAAAGAAACTTTTATAGTACATAGAGGATGACATGTGGGTCCCATGGGCCAGCAGGTTCCTCAACGTTTTCAAGGGCGGCATGAGATCGAAAGAAAAAGGCAAGTGACCAAAAATCAGAGGGTGAAAAATAATCCAAAAAAAGAAACTTTTATTGTACATAGAGGATGACATGCTGTCCCAACGTTTCAAATGCGGTTTGAGATCAAAAGAAAAAGAAAGTAGCCAGAAATTAGGGGGTAAAAAAACTCCAAGAAAAGAAAATTGATTGTACATAGAGGATGACATGCGGGTCCCACGAGTTTGCAGCTTACTCAACGTTTCCAAGGCGGCAGGGGATCAAAAGAAAAAGGAAATAGCCAAAAATCAGAGAGTGAAAAAAAACCCAAGAAAATAAACTTTTGTAGTACATAGAGGATGACATGCGGGTCCCATGGGCCAGCAGGTTCCTCAACGTTTTCAAGGGCGGCATGAGATCGAAAGAAAAAGGCAAGTGACCAAAAATCAGAGGGTGAAAAATAATCCAAGAAAAGAAACTTTTATTGTACATAGAGGATGACATGCTGTCCCAACGTTTCAAATGCGGCTTGAGATCAAAAGAAAAAGAAAGTAGCCAGAAATTAGGGGGTCAAAAAAAACTCCAAGAAAGGAAAGCTTTATCGTTCATACAGGCTGACATGTGGGACCTATGAGCCAGCAGCTTACTGGACGTTTCAAAGGCGGCAGGGGATCGAACGTATCGATAATTTCTTATGTTCCATGCTACTTTATTGATGATACCTACATGTTTTATGCACATTATATGTCATATTTATGCATTTTCTCGAACTAACCTATTAACAAGATGCCGAAGAGCCTCGCTTGTCAAGTCACTGCTTTTGGTTCTTGTAAATCCTATAAAGAAATATTCTCGAATTGGACAAACTTTCGCCCAGTAGTCCTATTTTTGTACGAAGCTTCCGTAAGACCGAAGACCTAACGGTATGGGCCACGAGGCAGTCGGGGGGTACTGCGCGTCTAGTCTCTGGCCGCGCGGCCCTGTCCGGGCCCTCGTGTGGCCCCCGCGCAATCCTCCGCCATTTCTAAAGCTTCCGCTTCGCGAAACCCCGCACGAGAGCCACGATACGGAAAAACTTCCAGGACGCCGCCGCCGCGAATCCCATCTCGGGGGATTCTGGAGATCGCCTCCGGCACCCCGCCGGGAGGGGATTCATCTCCCGGAGGACTCTTCATCGCCATGATCGCCTCCGGAGTGATGAGTGAGTAGTCCACCCCTGGACCATGGGTCCATAGCAGTAGCTAGATGGTCGTCTTCTCCTTGTTGTGCTTCATTGTTAGATCTTGTGAGCTGCCTAACATGATCAAGATCATCTATCTGTAATTCTATATGTTGTGTTTGTCGATCCGATGGATAGAGAGTACTATGATTATGGTGATTATCAATCTATTTTTTATGTGTTGTTTATGATCTTGCATGCTCTCCGTTATTAGTAGAGGCTCTGGCCAAGTTTTTACTCTTAACTCCAAGAGGGAGTAATTATGCTCGATAGTGGGTTCATGCCTCCATTGAATCTGGGACAGTGACAGTTCTAAGGTTGTGATGTGCTGTTGCCACTAGGGATAAAACATTGATGCTATGTCTAAGGATGTAGTTATTGATTACATTACGCACAATACTTAATGCAATTGTCTGTTGCTTTGCAACTTAATACTGGAGGGGGTTCGGATGATAACCTGAAGGTGGACTTTTTAGGCATAGATGCAGTTGGATGGCGGTCTATGTACTTTGTCGTAATGCCCAATTAAATCTCACTATATTTACCATGTCATGTATATGCATTATTATGCCTTTCTCTATTTGTCAATTGCCCGACTGTAATTTGTTCACCCAACATGCTTTTATCTTATGGGAGAGACACCTCTAGTGAACCGTGGACCCCGGTCCTATTCTTTCCATAGCATACAATTTACTTGTTTTACTGTTTTCTTCAAACATCTTCCACTCGATACGTTTAATCCTTTGTTACAGCAAGCTGGTGAGATTGACAACCTCACTGCTTCGTTGGGGCAAAGTACTTTGGTTGTGTTGTGCAGGTTCCTAGTTGGCGCCGGAATCCCTGGTGTTGCGCCGCATCACATTTCGCGACCATCAACCTTCAACGTGCTTCTTGGCTCCTACTGGTTCGATTAAACCTTGGTTTCATACTGAGGGAAAACTTGCCACTGTGCGCATCATACCTTCCTCTTGGGGTTCCCAATGGACGTGTACATCTACGCGCATCAAGCACTTTTCTGGTGCCGTTGCCGGGGAGATCAAGACACGCTGCAAGGGGAGTCTCCACTTCTCAATCTCTTTACTTTGTTTTTGTCTTGCTTTATTTTATTTACTACTTTGTTTGCTGCACTAAATCAAAACACAAAAAAATTAGTTGCTAGTTTTACTTTATTTGCTATCTTGTTCTCCATATCAAAAACACAAAAAAATTAGTTACTTGCATTTACTTTATCTAGTTTGTTTTATTTACCGTTGCTAAAATGAATACTCCTGAAAATACTAAGTTGTGTGACTTCACAAATGCAAATAATAATGATTTCCTATGCACACCTATTGCTCCACCTGCTACTACAACAGAATTCTTTGAAATTAAAACCTGCTTTACTAAATCTAGTCATGAGAGAACAATTTTCTGGTGCTAGTTCTGATGATGCTGCTGCCCATCTCAATAATTTTGTTGAACTTTGTGAAATGCAAAAGTATAAAGATGTAGATGGTGATATTATTAAACTGAAAGTGTTTCCTTTCTCATTAAGAGGAAGAGCTAAAGATTGGTTGCTATCTTTGCCTAAGAATAGTATTGATTCATGGACTAAATGCAAGGATGCTTTTATTGGTAGATATTATCCTCCCGCTAAAATTATTTCTTTGAGAAGTAGCATAATGAATTTTAAACAATTAGATACTGAACATGTTGCTCAAGCTTGGGAGAGAATGAAAACTTTGGTAAAGAATTGCCCAACCCATGGACTGACTACTTGGATGATCATCCAAACCTTCTATGCAGGACTAAATTTTTCTTCGCGGAATTTATTGGATTCAGCTGCTGGAGGTACCTTTATGTCCATCACATTGGGGGCGGCTACAAAACTTCTTGATGATATGATGATAAATTACTCTGAATGGCACACAGAAAGAGCTCCACAAGGTAAGAAGGTAAATTCTGTTGAAGAAACCTCTTCCTTGAGTGATAAGATTGATGTGATTATGTCTATGCTTGTGAATGGTAGATCTAATGTTGATCCAAATAATGTTCCTTTAGCTTCATTGGTTGCTCAAGAAGAAAATGTTGATGTGAATTTCATTAAAAATAATAATTTCAACAACAATGCTTATAGGAACAACTCTGGTAATAACTATAGGCCATATCCTTCTCTGCTAATGGTAATGGTTATGGTAATTCTTATGGGAATTCTTACAACAATAATAGGAATGTACCCTCTGGTCTTGAAGCCATGCTTAAAGAATTTATTAGTACACAAACTGCTTTTAACAAATCTGTTGAGGAAAAGCTTGATAAAATTGATACTATCGCTTCTAGAGTTGATAGGCTTGCCTCTGATGTTAATCTTTTAAAGTTGAAAGTTATGCCTAATAATGATCTTGATAATAAGATTACTACTACAGCAAATGCCATCCAAGTTAGAATTAATGAGAATATAAGATTAATGGCTGAGTTGCGTGCTAGGTGGGATAGAGAAGAAAATGAAAAACTAGCTAAAGAGAATAATGTAGCTAAAGTTTGGACTATTACCACCACTAGTAATGCTAATTCTTCACATGTTGCTACACCTCCTACTATCAATGGTAAAATAATTGGTGTTGGCAATGTTTCTACTCCTAGTGCAAAGCGTACAAAACTGCCTGAAATTGCTAAAACTGCTGAAACTGCTTGTGATAAAACTGCTGAAATTTTTTCCAACCTTGGGAATAATGATCCCATTGCTGTAGCTCATAATGATTTAGATTTTGATGATTGCCACATCTCTGAAGTTATAAAGTTCTTACAAAAACTTGCTAAAAGTCCTAATGCTAGTGCTATAAATTTAGCCACAAAACATATTACAAATGCTCTCATAAAAGCTAGAGAAGAGAAACTAAAACTTGAAACTTCTATTCCTAGAAAGTTAGAAGATGGTTGGGAGCCCATCATTAAAATGAAATTCAATGACTTTGAATGTAATGCCTTATGTGATCTTGGTGCAAGTATTTCTGTTATGCCTAAAAAGATTTATGATATGCTTGACTTGCCACCATTAAAGAATTGTTATTTGGATGTTAATCTTGCCGATAATGTTAAAAAGAAACCTTTGGGGAGGATTGATAATGTGCATATTACGGTTAACAATAACCTTGTCCCCGTTGATTTTGTTGTCTTGGATATCGAATGCAATGCATCTTGTCCAATTGTGTTGGGAAGACCTTTTCTTCGAACCGTTGGTGCTGTTATTGATATGAGGGAAGGTAATATTAAATATCAATTTCCTCTCAAGAAAGGTATGGAACACTTCCCTAGAAAGAGAATGAAGTTGCCTTTTGATTCTATTATTAGAACAAGCTATGATGTTGATGCTTCTACTCTCGATGTTACTTGATTTGCACTTTCTGCGCCTAGCTGAAGGCGTTAAAGAAAAGCGCTTATGGGAGACAAACCCATGTTTTTACCTACAGCAATTTTTTGTTTTATTGAGTCTTGAAGTTGTTTACTACTGTAGCAACCTCTCCTTATCATGTTTTTGTACCAAGTAAAGTTTCTATGTCAAAGTTGATGTTATATTTGGGATCGCTGCACAGAAACAGCATTGCTGTCTGTCACGAATCTGGGCATAATTCTCTGTAGAAAATTCGAAAAAATCTGCCAATTTACGAGCGTGATCCTCAGATATGTACGCAACTTTCATTAGTTTTGAGTTTTTCCATTTGAGCAAGTCTGGTGCCATTTATAAATTCGTCTTTACGGACTGTTCTGTTTTTGACAGATTCTGCCTTTTATTTCGCATTGCCTCTTTTGCTATGTTGGATTTATTTCTTTGATCCATTAATGTCCAGTAGCATTATGCAATGTCCAGAAGTGAAAAGAATGATTGTGTCACCTCTGAATGAGTGAATTATTAATGATGCACTAACCCTCTAATGAGTTTGCTTGAAGTTTGGTGTGAAGGAAGTTTTCAAGGGTCAAGAGAGGAGAATGATATACTAAGATCAAGAGGAGTGAAAGCTCTAAGCTTGGGGATGCCCCCGTGGTTCATCCCTGCATATTTTAAGAAGACTCAAGCGTCTAAGCTTGGGGATGCCCAAGGCATCCCCTTCTTCATCGACAACATCATCAGGTTCCTCCCCTGAAACTATATTTTTATTCAGTCACATCTTGTGTTCTTTACTTGGAGCGTCGGTTTGTTTTTGTTTTTGTTTTTGTTTGAATAAGATGGATCCTAGCATTCACTTTGTGGGAGAGAGACACGCTCCGCTGTTGCATATGGACACATGTGTCCTTAGGCTTTACTCATAATGTTCAAGGCGAAGTTTCTTCTTCGTTAATTTGTTATATGGTTGGAATTGGAAAATGCTACATGTAGTAATTCTAAAAATGTCTTGGATAATGATACTTGGCAATTGTTGTGTTCATGTTTAATCTCTTGCATCATATGCTTTGCACCCATTAATGAAGAAATACATAGAGCTTGCTAAAATTTGATTTGCATATTTGGTTTCTCTAAGGTCTAGATAATATCTAGTATTGAGTTTTGAACAACAAGGAAGACAGTGTAGAGTCTTATAATGTTTACAATATGTCTTTTATGTGAGTTTTGCTGCACTTGTTCATCCTTGAGTTTGCTTCAAATAACCTTGCTAGCCTAAACCTTGTATCGAGAGGGAATACTTCTCATGCATCCAAAATCCTTGAGCCAACCACTATGCCATTTGTGTCCACCATACCTACCTACTACATGGTATTTCTCCGCCATTCCAAAGTAAATTGCTTGAGTGCTACCTTTAAATTCCATCATTCACCTTTGCAATATATAGCTCATGGGACAAAATAGCCTTAAAAACTATCGTAGTATTGAATATGTACTTATGCACTTTATATTTTATTAAGTTGCTTGTTGTGCGATAACCATGTTTCTGGGGAACGCCATCAACTATTGTTGAATATCATGTGAGTTGCTATGCATGTCCGTCTTGTCTGAAGGTCTATCATTTTAGTGGTTGGAGCATGCAAAATTGTTAGAGAAGAACATTGGGCCGCTAACTAAAGCCATGAATCATGGTGGAAGTTTCAGTTTGGACATATATCCTCAATCTCATATGAGAATAATAACTTTGCTACATGCTTATGCATTAAAGAGGAGTCCATTATCTGTTGTCCATGTTGTCCCGGTATGGATGTCTAAGTTGAGAATAATCAAAAGCGAGAAATCCAAAATGCGAGCATTCTCCTTGGACCTTTGTACAGGCGGCATGGAGGTACCCCTTTGTGACACTTGGTTGAAACATGGCATGCAAAGATCCGGTAGTCCAAGTTAAGTAGGACGAGGTGCGGGCACTATTAGTATACTATGCGTGAGGCTTGCAACTTGTAAGATATAATTTTCATAACTCATATGCTTATTACTACCGTTGACAAAATTGTTTCATGTTTTCAAAATAAAAAAGCTCTAGCACATATACAGCAATCGATGCTTTCCTCTGCGAAGGACCATTCTTTTTTACTTTTATTGTTGAGTCAGTCAGTTTACCTATCTCCTTCCACCTTAAGAAGCAAACACTTGTGTGAATGCATTGATTCCTACATACTTGCATATTGCACCTGTTATATTACTTTATGTTGACAATATCTATGAGATATACATGTTACAAGTTGAAAGCAACTGCTGAAACTTAATCTTCCTATGTGTTGCTTCAACACCTTTACTTTGATTTATTGCTTTACGAGTTAACTCTTATGCAAGACTTATTGATGCTTGTCTTGAAGTACTATTCATGAAAAGTCTTTGCTATATGATTCACTTGTTTACTCATGTCATTACCTTTGCTTTGATCGCTGCATTCATTACATATGTTTACAAATAGTATGATCAAGATTATGATGGCATGTCACTTCAGAAATTATCTTTGTTATCGTTTTACCTGCTTGGGACGAGCAGAACTAAACTAGATGTCAGATACGTTTCCAACGTATCGATAATTTCTTATGTTCCATGCTACTTTTTATTGATAATATCTACATGTTTTATGCACATTATATGTCATATTTAGCATTTTCTGGAACTAACCTATTAACAAGATGTCAAGAGCCGCTTGCTGTTTTCTTCTGCTGTTTTTGGTTTCAGAAATCCTAGTAAAGAAATATTCTCGGAATTGGACGAAACTTTCGCCCAGGGTCCTATTTTTGCACGAAGCTTCCAGAAGACCGAAGACCTAACGAAGTGGGGCCACGAGGCAGCCAGGGGGGTGGCCGGCGCGGCCCAGGCCCTGGCCGCGCCGACCTATCCCCTGGGCCCCTCGTGTGGCCCCCCGCGTTGACCCTCCGCCTACTTAAAGCTTCCGTCGCGAAACCCCCAGTACCGAGAGCCACGATACGAAACCTTGGCTGCAGAGCTGCGCCGCGAATCCCATCTCGGGGATTCTCGAGGATCGCTCCGCAGACTCCCGTCTGTGAGAGGGGATTCATCTCCCTGAGGACTCTTTCATCGCCATGATCGTCCGGAGTGACATGAGTAGTTCACCTCCCCGGACCATGGGTCCATAGCAAGAGCTGGATGTGTCGCCTTCTCCTTGTTGTGCTACTTCATTGTTAGATCTTGTGAGCTGCCTAATATGATCAAGATCATCTATATGTAATTCTATATGTGTGTTTGTCGGGATCCGATGGATAGAGAGTACTATGATTATGGTGATTATCAATCTATTGTTCATGTGTTGTTTATGATCTTGCATGCTCTCCGTTATTAGTAGAGGCTCTGGCCAAGTTTTTACTCTTAACTCCAAGAGGGAGTAATTATGCTCGATAGTGGGTTCATGCCTTCATTGATACCTGGGACAGTGACAGTAGGTTCTAAGGTTGTGATGTGCTGTTGCCACTAGGGATAAAACATTGATGCTATGTCTAAGGATGTAGTTATTGATTACATTACGCACAATACTTAATGCAATTGTCTCGTTGCTTTGCAACTTAACACCGGAGGGGTCTTGGACGATAACCCCACGTGGACTTTTAGGCAAGATGCACGGATGGCGGTCTATGTACTTTGTCGTAATGCTCAATTAAATCTCACTATATTTACCATATCATGTATATGCATTGTTATGCCTTTCTTTGTCAATTGTCCGACTGTAATTTGTTCACCCCACATGCTTTTATCTTATGGGAGAGACACTTCTAGTGAACCGTGGACCCCGGTCCTATTCTTTCCATAGCATACAATCTACTTGTTTTACTTTTTCTTTGCAAACATCTTCCACTCGATACGTTTAATCCTTTACGTGCCAGTTTGAGATTGACAACCTCACTGTTTCGTTGGGGCAAAGTACTTTGGTTGTGTTGTGCAGGTTCCTAGTTGGCGCCGTAATCCCTGGTGTTGCGCCGCATCACATTTCGCGACCATCAACCTTCAACGTGCTTCTTGGCTCCTACTGGTTCGATTAAACCTTGGTTTCATACTGAGGGAAAACTTGCCACTGTGCGCATCATACCTTCCTCTTGGGGTTCCCAACGGATTTCCAAGGCGGCAGGGGATCAAAAGAAAAAGGAAATAGCCAAAAATCAGAGGGTGAAAAAAAATCCAAGAAATCAAACTTTTATTGTACATAGAGGATGACATGCGGGTCCCATGAGCCAGCAGGTTCCTCAACGTTTCAAACGTGGCATGAGATCGAAAGAAAAAGGCAAGTGACCAAATATCAGGAGCCAAAAATAATGAAAAGAAACTTTATTGTACATAGAGGATGACATGCGGGTCCCATTTTGCAGCAGCGGTCTGAACGTTTCCAAGGCGGCACAGGACCAAAAGAAAAATGAAGTAGCCAGAAATCAGGGGGTGAAAAAAATCCAAGAAAAGAAAGATTTCAATTGGGCTGCATCTAGACATCTGGGCCTTCGAACTATCCTTCTGGGCCTTTTGACACGTACAATTTCAGCCCACTCCAGAACATGATAGTTCGGATTTTTCTCAAAAAAAAAACAGGAAAGTCCTATGCTTCGCCAAAACAAAAAACAAGGAGATTCAAGATATATGTTGTAAAAATAAAGATTTAATTTATCCGTTTGCAATAGCTCAGAGCGAAATACACTTTTTATTGTCTGTAAAATAATCAAGATATCACATGTTTCTTGTACGGGGAGGCTGACATCGTGGACCCATGAGCCAGCAGCGTCGTTTTAAAGGCGGCAGGGGATGGAAAGAAAAAATAAACCAAAAATCTGTTGGTAAAAAATCCAAGAAAAGAAACATTTTCGTTCTGAGAGGATGACATGCGGGACCCATGAGGCAGCAGCGTCCTCAGCGCTTATTGTTCATAGAGGCTGACATGTGGGACCCGTGAGCCAGCAGCGTCCTCAACGTTTTAAAGGCGGCAGGAGATCGAAAGAAAAAATAAGCCAAAAATCATTTGGTAAACAATATCCAAGAAAAGAAACATTTACCGTTCTGAGAGGATGACATGCGGGACCCATGAGGCAGCAGCATCTCAACGATTCCAAGGCGGCGAGGGATCAAAGAAAAAAGGAAATATCCAGAAATTAATTAGGGGTTCAAAAAAATCCATCAAAGGAAACTTTTATTGTTCATAGAGGATGACTTGTGGGACCGACCTGCCAACAGCGTCCTCATCGTTTCAAAGGGGTAGGAGATCCAAAGAAAAAGGCAAATAGCCAGAAATTAGGGGAAAAAACTCCAAGAAAGGAAACTTTTATTGTTCGTAGAGGATGACATGCGGGACCCATGAGCCAGCAGCTTACTCAACGTTTCAAAGGCGGCATGAGATCGAAAGAAAAAGGCAAGTGACAAAATATCAGGAGCAAAAGATAATCCAAGAAAAGAAACTTTATTGTACATAGAGGATGACATGTGGGTCCCATTTTGCAGCAGCGGTCTCAATGTTTGTAATGCGGCTTGAGATCAAAAGAAAAAGAAAGTAGCTAGTAATTAGGGGGTGAAAAAAAATCCAAGAAAGGAAAGTTGATGGACATAGAGGATGACATGCGGGTCCCTTGAGCCAACAGCTTACTCAACGTTTCAAAGGGGGCAGGGGATCAAAAGAAAAAGGCAAGCCAAAAATCAGAGGGTGAAAAAAATCCAACAAAGGAAACTTTTATAGCACATAGAGGATGACATGCGGGTCCCATGAGCCAGCAGGTTCCTCAACGTTTCAAACGTGGCATGAGATCGAAAGAAAAAGGCAAGTGCCCAAATATGAGGAGCCAAAAATAATTCAAGAAAAGAAAGTTTATAGTACATAGAGGATGACATGCGGGTCCCATTTAGCAACAGGTATCAGCGTTTGAGAGGTGGCAGGGGATCAAAAGAAAAAAGAAATTGCCAAAAATAGATGGTGAAAAAAAACCAAGAAAAAGAACTTTATAGTATAGAGGATGACATGCGGGTCCCATGAGCCTGCAGGGTTCCTCAACGTTTCAAACGTGGCATGAGATCGAAAGAAAAAGGCAAGTGAAAAAATATCAGGAGCCAAAAATAATTCAAGAAAAGAAAGTTTTATAGTACATAGAGGATGACATGCGGGTCCCATTTAGCAGCAGCTGTATCACCGTTTGAGAGGCGGCAGGGGATCGAAAGAAAAAGGTAAGTGACCAAATATGAGGTGCCAAAAAAATCCAAGAAAAGAAAGTTTTATAGTACATAGAGGATGACATGCGGGTCCCATTTAGCAGCAACGGTATCACCGTTTGAGAGGCCAAACAGTGATCGAAAGAAAAGGCAAGTGACCAAATATCAGGAGCCAAAAATAATTCAAGAAAAGAAAGTTTTATAGTACATAGAGGATGACATGCGGGTCCCATTTAGCAGCAGCGGTATCACCGTTTGAGAGGCGGCAGGGGATCGAAAGAAAAAGGCAAGTGAAAAAATATGAGGAGCCAAAAATAAAAGAAAAGAAAGTTTTATAGTACATAGAGGATGACATGCGGGTCCCATTTAGCAGCAGCGGTATCACCGTTTGAGAGGCGGCAGGGGATCGAAAGAAAAAGGCAAGTGACCAAATTTGAGGTGCCAAAAATAATCCATGAAAAGAAAGTTTTATAGTACATAGAGGATGACATACGGGTCCCATTTAGCAGCAGCACTGCTTGAGAGGCGTTGTGGATCGCAAAGAAAAAGGCAAGTGACCAAATTTGAGGTGCCAAAAATAATCCATGAAAAGAAAGTCATAGTACATAGAGGATGACATGCGGGTCCTATTTAGCAGGAAGCGGTATCACCGTTTGAGAGGCTGCCAGATCGAAAGAAAAAGGCAAGTGGCCAAATATTCAAAAAAAAACTCCAAGAAAAGAAAGTTGTGATTGCACACAGAGGGACATGGTCCCATTTAGTAGCGCCGGTCTCAACGTTCCAAGGCGGCAAGGGATCAAAAGAAAAAGGAAGTAGCTAGAATCAGGGGGTAAAAAAAATCCAAGAATAGAAAGAATTTTGGTTCATGGAGGATGACATGCGGGACCCATGATCCTGCATCGTAAACGGCTCGTTGAACGAGATGGCGCGATGTAGAAAAAAAACAATGCCAGAGAGGCTGCCATCTGGGCCCTACATCCCTCGGCGGTGCGGATTTGCGTTGACTCGGCCGGCGAACCCGAGATTTCGAGATGCACCACGTCCCGGGCCACCATACGCCACGTTTTGGCCGCTTTCGTCGGGCTAGGTGGCCTCAAAAACGAGAAAAAAAAGTTTTGACATGCACCACGGAGGGACCAAAAATCGTCGGCCATGGTACACCAGCAACCACGGCGCGACTTCAACTTCGTCGGCCATGGCAACTTTTCTTGTAGCAAGTAGCACGCCATCAGAAACTTCGCAGGCCTGGAATCAGGGGACTATCGTTGGTGACATGGGTATTCCATATCGGGTCCTAAGTACTGCCATCCCTAGTATGGAAGTCACAATAACATAAGAAAGACCACAAGAAACTGAGAAGAATCCAAAGATACTTATGTTAGAAGTGTTCAACCTGTATTTGGTGAACCGACGATACAAAGAACTCTACCTCAGGAAAGAATCTGAGACCCAGCTCCGCTATATAAGGCCTAGGAGGAGCCACCGAGGAGACACAAGATTGAATCACATACGAGACACCCTATAACCCTAGTTCTACATTATATGATCTCGCACTCGGCTTCGATAATAATATTCATCGGCTGCCTAGTTTTGCTTATATCGGGTTTGCTGCTGGTTCGCCGGTGTCCTCCTTCCTAGAAACCCAAGTTCCATCACTGTTTGGTACTGACAAGGTCAACCTTGTCACCAGGTCGGGACCCAGTTAGGCTTCCTCGTCTCATGTCGCCACCGAAGCTAACATGTCAGAGGCTGCAACTAGCGTAAAACTAGGAGTCGTGACTGAACAGTGCGCTAGCTAGCGTTGAATATGATTTGCCTGGAGATAGCGACCGCCCCCATTGGACATACCTTAATTGATTAAGGCCACACATCATGGGTGTTGTGGGTATACTGCAGGTATGCATCAACATGGTCCAAATCACAGTCAGGCCCATATGGTGGTGGTGGCAGTTAGTCACCTAAAGTGACTGTTGTTGTTGATTAAAGATGGAGGATGTCCAGCCCAGAATAAGGAGCCGAATCCACCGCCAGGCTTAAGTAGAGAAGGCATCCATGAGGCCATGAAGGAAGCCAACCCACGACACGTTAGGAAAGGTGGATCCTTGATGTGCATGACAATGTAATATTCCGTAGTTAGGCAACTTGTATTCCGGGTAGGACTCTCCATGTAAACCCTAGATCCGTGCGCCTATATAAGCCGGATCCCGGGAGGATAATTCCAGACAAGCAGCAGTAGGCCCTGTCATCGTGCAGGTGTTCCGAAGCTGGGTAAATCGCGTACCACCGTCCCGTGTGCACTCCGCCCTATGGCCCCTACTTCTTCTCCCCCTCGTGAGGATCCCTCCTCCGAGGTATTGTCGATTAGGCAACGACAGTTGGCGCCCACCGTGGGGCCTGAGGCGTCTGGAGGCCGGAACCGGGAGGGCTCCGCCATGGGAAGCTACGACGACTCGATCGTAAAGAGATTGGGTGTGAGAGACTCCCCTTGCAGCGTGTCTTGATCTCCCCGGCAACGGCGCCAGAAAAGTAGCTGCTTGTGACGGTAAAGCACACGTCCGTTGGGAACCCCAAGAGGAAGGTATGATGAGTACAGCAGCGAGTTTTCCCTCAGTAAGAAACCAAGGTTTATCGAACCAGTAGGAGATGAAGGCCACGTGAAGGTTGTTGGTGGAGGAGTGTAGTGCGGCGCAACACTAGGGATTCGCCATTGACCGTGGAACCTGCACAACACAATCAAAATACTTTGCCCCAACTTACCAAAGAGGTTGGGTTAACTCACCTATTGTTGAAAAAGGATTAAACGATATGTGGGGACCAATGTTTGCTTACAGAACAATGCAAACAGATTACAGATTGTATTTAGATAAAAAGAATGGACTGGGTCCACAACACTAGTGGTGTCTCTCCAATAAGATAAATAACATGCTGGGTGAATAAATTACAGGTGGGCAATTGACAAATAAAGATTCAATACATATCATGATGATACTATGAGATTTAATCAGGGCATTACGACAAAGAACATAGACCGCTATCCACAGCATGCATCTATGCCTAAATAGTCCACCTTCGGGTTAGCATCCGCACCCTGCAAGATCATAAACAACACATATATGATAGATTGATAATCAACTTGACATAATATTCTATATTCATCGGATCCCGCCAAACACAAACATGTAGCATTACAAATAGATGATCTTAATCATGTTAGGCAGCTCACAGGATAACATGATAGCACAAGAGGAGAAGACAACCATCTAGCTACTGCTATGGACCCACAGTCCAGGATGAACTACTCACACATCAATCCGGAGGCGGGCATGATGATGTAGAGCCCTCCGGTGATGACCTCTCTCCTACAGTGGTGCCGGAGGCGAGCCTCGAATCCCGAGATGGGGATTAAGGCAGGCTAGTTTCGGGTGAGCGCACGTGGCCTCTTAATAGGGCTGCTGAGAAGAGGAGGTAGGCAAGGTAACATAAGCCGAGGGCCCACACCATAGGCGGCGTGCCCCTCCTTGGCCGCGCCGCCTTGGTGGTGTGCCACCTGTGCCCACTGCATCTCCTCCTGCCTTTCCTGAAGCTTCGGTGGAAAAATAAGACCCCCGGGCGTTGATTTATTCCACCTGTGCAACATTTTCAGATTTCTTAAACCAAAAACAGCAGAAACAACAATTGGCGCTTTGGAATCTTGTTAATAGGTTAGTGCCGGAAAATGCATAATAATAAGGTAAAAGTATGGGAGTGAAAACATATATATTGTCATATAAAAGTAGCATCGAATATATGAATTATAGACACGCTGGAGACGATCAAGCATCCTGTAGCTTAGTTCCTACTCTCATTTCTAGCAGGGTGTAAACTATAACAATAATTTCTGAAGTGACATGCTACCAACATAATCTTGATCAACATTATTGTAATGAGATGAATGAAGTGATTCAAAGCAATAGATTGCTAACAAAGAGATAATGACTAAACAACTGAATCATATAGCAAAACTTTTCATGAATAGTACTTTCAAGACAAGTATCAACAAGACTTGCATAAGAGCTAACTCATAAAGCAATAGATTCAAAGTAGAAGGCATTGAAGCAACACAAAGGATGATTGCTTTTGCAATTTTCAGCTAACTTAATATGACATGTATGTCTCATGGATATTTGCTATCATATATAAATATAATACAGTGCATTAAAGTAACTGTGTGAACCAATTAACACAATACACACAAGTGTTGTTTCAAGATGAATGTATAGGCAAACTGACTCAAATATAAGTAGTAGTTTTGCCTCTTCAGGGAAGTATTGATTACATTATTTTGTATAGAGCTTTTATTTCAAATGATAGAAACAATTCTTTTTGTCAACGGTAGTAATAATTCATATGTGTTATACAATACTTCGTGTTAAAGCTCATGTGATAGAATACCAATAGGTGTGCCTAGACTTAGTCCTAATTAGCTTGATTTACATGGATTTATCATTGTAAATATGTTTCAACCAAGTGTCAGGTGGCACTTCATGTCGCCAGATAAAGGTCCAATAGACTAACTTTCACATTTGACTTCTTCGCTGAATATATCCCAACTTTAGACATCCATACCGACAACATAGAAATGACACGGACTTCTCTTTAACGTATACATTCATAACAAATAATATTCTCAGCGTACATTGATGATGAATGTCCAAACCAAAACTTCCACCACAGATATGGTGGCTTTGGTTTAGCGCCTAAATGTTTCAACATACACATACTTCAAACCATTTAATCAGATAAATCACCCCTACTTCAGACAAGACAAACATGCATAGTAACCATGGTGATATCCAACAGTAAAATATTAAGGTCTCATTACACATGGTTACCTAATACAACTATAAGAACTAAAACACATGAGTCATATTCATCAAACACAAATAGTTTTTAGTTTTACTTTCCTAAGGAGCTGTTATTGCAAAAAGATAAAGAACAAAATTTTAAAGGCAGCACTCAAGTAATTTACTCTTTAACAAAGTGGTGCAATACATATAGTAGATGGGTGGTGAGACACAAATGGCATGCAATGGTTCAAGGTACTTGATACCTAAGAAGCATTTCCTACACAAGGCTTGGCTAGCAAGGTTAAGCATTGAAGCCAAACAATAAGCATAATTATACATCAAAATCACACAGAAATGATATTATAAGTGATATTAAGACTCCTGTTGTTGTCTTCCTTTGTTGTTCAAACACTTTATCATAAAATATCTAATCTTAGAGAGACCAATCATGCAAACCACCAAACAAGTCAGCTAAATAGTTCTATCATAGATTTAAATCCATATAAGACAAGAGTTTCAACACATATACAGAGCTTCAAACAATTGCCAAGCATCAAGTTATCAAACATATGAGCGTGATTTTCTGATTCCAATCCAAATAGCAACTAACAAGCAATTTTCAGCTTCACACATGACATTAAAGAGTTAATCAAGAACAATATGTTCCATATGAAAAAGCTGATGCATTATCTCTATTACAAGTTGATGTGTGATCCAATTTATCTGAACCAAACAAAAACAAAAGCAAGCAGTCCAAGTAAAAGAAAGGTAAATATAAGATGTGATGGAATAAAAATATAGTTTCACTAGAAGTGACCTGATAAGTTGTCGATGAAGAAGGGGATGCTTTGGGAATCCCCAAGCTTAGATGCTTGAGTCTTTAAAATATGCAGATGAACCACCGGCATCCCCAAGCTTATACTTTTCACTCTTCTTGATCATATTGTATCATCCTCTTCTCCCACTTTTAAAACTTTCCATAATCAAACTTAAAGAAAACTTGTTAGAGGGCATGCACAATCAAAAATTCATATATTTGGAGTTATACAATCATTCTTAACACTTCTGGACATTGCACAAAGCTAACTAAAAGTTAATGGAACAAAGAAATCCATTCAACATAGCAAAAGAGGCAATGCAAATAAAAGGCAGAATCATCAAAATGTATGAGTTCAGAAGATTTATCTCCTATACTTAACTTGCCTGAAACTAGCAATCAAATCAATGAAAGTTATGTGCATAATATTCCAGATCACACACGTAAATTGGCAGATTTTCTCTGATTTTTCACAGAGATCTATGCAAATTCGTGACAAAGAATTTGTTTCTGCGCAGTAATCCAAATCTAGCATCAACTTTACCATAGAGACTTTATTTGGCACAAAAACATGATAAGGAGAGGTTGGTACAGTAGTAAACAACTTCCAAGACTCAACAATGAGAAATAAATGCGGCTATCTCCCAAGAAGTGCTTAACGCCTTTCAGCTAGGCGTAGAAGCAAATCAAGTATTATCTAGAGAAGGAAACATCAACATCATAATTTTTCTTACAAACACAACTTGTTGCAGAGGGTACCTTAGATGCTCCATTATCTAAATTTTCTATGGTGGTGCTAGGGGTTTTATCAATTTTAGGCCTATAATAATTCTTTGGTTTAGGCACCTTAGAGACATACATGAATTTTTGCTCTTTACCCACATAAGCTTTCTCCTTAAACTTAAGAGAAGAAAAAGTTGAACCCAAGGTTCCCATAGCTTTTTCAAGTTCACTAATCCTATTGGTTTGATTATCATGGATAACACAAGTTTCTAGGATAGCAATTCTTTCATTAATTCCTCCTAGGGATTTATCAAGTTTATCAGTATTATCAAGTAATATTCCCAATTTAGTCTCAACACTTGGAAGATTTTTCTCTATGGCTTCCAACTTTTTCATGACATCCTCAAGAGAGATTTCAATTTTAACTTCATTAACAGGTGGTATTCCAACTAGACTCTCAATGATGCAACTAGCTTCTAAAGCAGGAGTACCTAGGAAATTACCTCCCGAAAGAGTATCAAGAACATACCTATTCCAACTAGATAGGCCAACATAAAAGTTCCTAAGAAGGATAATAGTGGAGTGTTTCTTAATGCACCTATGATGAGCATTACTAATTCTGTACCAAGCATCTTTAAAACTTTCTCCACCTTGTTGCTTAAAAGAACGAACTTCAACTTCAGGATTACTCATTTTAGTAGCAATAAAGTAAACTAGGCAAATAAAGTAAAGACAAGTAACTAATTTTTTTGTGTTTTTGATATAGAGAACAAGACAGTAAATAAAGTAAAGCTAGCAACTAATTTTTGTGTTTTTGATATAAAGCAAACAAGACAGAATAAAATAAAGTAAAGCAAGACAAAAACAAAATAAAGAGATTGGATGTGGAAGACTTTCACAAATGTCTTGATTCCCCAACGGCGCCAAAAAGTATCAGTTGATGAAGGAGAATTTATGCGCAACGTTGAGTGGAACCCCAAGAGGAAGGTATGATGAGCACAAGAAAAGTTTTCTCAAGAAGAAACCAAGGGTTTATCAACCAAAGAGGGAGATGAAGGCCAATGGATGTTGTTGGTGGAGGAGTGAAAGGAAGGAAACACCAGATCTGCACAACGTGGAACTCCTGCACACAACACAATCAAAGGAAATACTTTGCCCTAACTTAACAAAGGAGGTTGTCAATCTCACCTACTTGCTGAAACAAAGGATAAACGTATGGTGTGAGAGAATAATGTTTGTCATATATATCAAAGAACAAAGATTGGCAAAGAGATTGTATTTCAGATGTAAAAGAATGGACCTGGTCCACACCACTAGTGGTATTCTCCAATAAGATAAATAATATGCCGGGTGAACAAACTACAGGGAAAATTGACAATAAAGATTCAATATATACTATGATGACTACCAGAGATTTAATCAGGGCATGCATAAAGAACATAGACCACCATCCAGCATGCATCTATGCCTAAATAGTCCACCTTCAAAGTTAGCATCCGCACCAATTCCAAGACTAAGTTGCAAACAATGTATAATTGCATTAAGTATAAAGAATGTAATCAACACAAATATCCTTAGACAAAGCATCGATGTTTTATCCCTAGTAGCAACAGCACATCCACAACCTTAGAACTTTCTGTCACTGTCCTGATTCAATGGAGGGATGGGAAAACTCACTATCGAGCATAAATACTCCTCTTGGAGTTACAAGTATCAACTTGGTCAGAGCCTCTACTAGCAACGGAGAGCATGCAAGAACATAAACAACACATATATGATAGATTGATAATCAACTTGACATAATATTCTATATTCATCGGATCCCGCCAAACACAACATGTAGCATTACAAATAGATGATCTTGATCATGTTAGGCAGCTCACAAGATCTAAACATGATAGCACAAGAGGAGAAGACAACCATCTAGCTACTGCTATGGACCCATAGTCCAAGGATGAACTACTCACGCATCAATCCGGAGGCGGGCATGATGATGTAGAGCCCTCCGGTGATATTCCCCTCTCCGGCAGGGTGCCGGAGGCGATCTCCCGAATCCCCCGAGATGGGATTGGTTACGGCGCTCTCGGGATATTTCCGTATCGTGGGCTCTCTTTAATAGGGTTTTCCTCGATTATGAGTATAAGTAGGCGAGTTGAGCATCGCAGGGGGTTTCCAGGGCTCATTATTCAAGGTGGCGGCGCTGGCCCTCCTTGGCCGTGCCGCCTTGTGCAGTGGCCACCTCATGGCCCCCACTTCGCATCCCCTCGGGTCTTCTGGAAGTCAGGAAAAATAAGACCCCGGGCGTTGATTTCAAGTCCCACCGAGAATATTTCCTTTGTAGGATTTTTGAAACCAAAAACAGCAGAAACAAGAATTGGCGCTTCGGCATCTTGTTAATATGTTAGTGCCGGAAAATGCATAATAATGATGTAAAGTATGTATAAAACATGTGAGTATTGTCATAAAAGTAGCATGAACATAAGAAATTATAGATACGTTGAGACGTATCAATGGGATACACATCTTCATCGGGCGAACCGTCGATTCCACGGAAACACTCCTGGTAAGTACTACAACTACGAACGTCGTCGAGTTGGACACAAGCTGTGGCCGGGATCCGATCTGAGTCGCTGAGCTTCGGCATGAAGATTCCGCTTGCATATGGAAATTTCAAAGCCCACCCTATCCACCCCCGAGCAGAGTGTTGTGGAAGACCAACGCAGATCCGCGAGGTTTCCTGCGAAGAGGGAAGGAAGCCAAAGCGACTTTGCACTTCCTCACACACACGCTTGAATCCACCTTCTCCCAAAGAGGGCGCCCAACCACCGATGGAGGGTGTCAAGAAACCCATGGATCCATACTCTACCATCTTAGCCCACATCCGTATGATATATCTCCCATGGTGTCGTAGAATATGACACATGGTGCATGCAGAGATATGGAAGCAAATCTTTACAGGTTGATGGTAAGTCATCTCCTCGCCAGCAGTCTTTGCGACCATTGCTGGCCTAGAGGACGACGAGGACGATTCAGATCTAACTCCACCCGGCAGGAATATCGAACTCCAACGGCTGATGCTCCACCACGGGTCCATCCTCTAAGGGTGGAAACAGCCAAGGCCGGAGCCTAGATTTCATAAGAAACAACGTCGTGGCGAATCATGCGGTTACAGAAAACAAGGAGAGAATCGTGCACGAGGAAATACTACTCAATCCCCTCACATGTAAGAAAAGATCCTCGAGGTCCTCGAGGCAAAGCGACAAGAACTGTCAAGCCAAGCCGAAAAACTCGCAAAGCTCAACTCAGACATCCTCAATAGCAAGGTTGCCATCAACTAGGAGTACGAGCAAGCCCGCATCTTTGAGTAGAAGACATAAGCGGTAGGCTCTCAAGGTCCAAATGAATATGCAAGTTAAGCAAATCCAGAGGACCGAAGAAGAAAATGATGAGGTGGAGGACGATCCCCCTCAGAATATCAACTTCGACGGCAACAGACTCCAGAAAATGATGGCCACCTGCAAGACAACATAGAGAAAGAAGTGAGCTCCCGGCAAACAACGATGACAAGATTGACTCCCATCACTTAAGGGCGATCGCAAGAATTGCCATGAAGTAGCATAGCAAGAAGGATACTTCGTGCAAACTGGCCTCCAACCCGGAGGCTCAGATGTTCACCACGCAGACCGCCTCGCGTAAACGCGAGACCAATCTCGCACTTGATCCGATCCCCTATCTTGATTCACCCAAGGATAACTTAACGGAAGGGTCTCGTAAAGACCGGGCAAGGACAAGTACCACAACCCCTCGCCACCAAAAAAGCGCTACCCGGCACCGCGCCCTCGACCACGTCGTCCCGCCGAAAACGCCAAGCCCCTTGGGGCCGGCGGAATAAACATTTACACAAGCGCCGCCTGCATGAGTTTGAACGATGATCGAGCACCCAAGGTAGGCACTCTAGACATGACGGAGGTAACCGGCCGGTGGACGGCGGAGGAAGCTTTACCGGCTGTCAGCACCAGGTAGCGGACGCCATGTATTTAAGGAAGGCAGCAAGGAGGACGTGAGACTCACATGTACAAGAGGCATATATTATCGTATAAAAAAAAAACTGCAGGATACAGTTATGTATATTATCTATTGCTTTTGCTTTCGTATACAAGGGACTACCACAATTGGAATTACTTAGTTAGTACCACTTTTGATTTTTTAGTTCAATACCACTTCGGTGCAAGTTCCCACTTCCACTCCCCCACGCCGATCGACACGCGCCATTGCTCGCGCCCGTAGGTTCCCTGACCCCAGTATCCGCCACGGATAAGACATTGCAAGGCTGGAGAGGACGCATCCACGGCGCGACCACACGACCTTCTAGAGCATCTCCACCGACAACCTTTTAAATAGTCGCCAACAGAGACGTCGGTATTTTCGTATGAGGGCGCCAAAGACTGCACCTATATGGGGTGTTGTTCACACTGCACTCCCCGCCGGCGGCCCCCGATAGATGATTTGAATTAAAATCTCAAATAAAAGCATATAAATTGAATAAATATAAGAAACATTCCACAAACTAATACATAATTGGGAACGTGGTTTACACGAAGACATAATTTGGAACATGGTTTTCCACAAACTAATACATAATTGGGAACATGGTTTACATCGAAGATATACTTTAACATGGTTTCCATAAACTAATACATAATGCAGAACCATGGCTGACATAAATATAAAACATTACAAAAATAAAAAAACCTAACTAGTGTTGTCATCGTGTGCTCTCGTGTGTTCGTTGTCAAGAAAGAAGAACACTCTCAGTACTCTCAGTCACCCAAATCCGGAAAATCCAGCTGGCATTATACCTCGATGAGGCGAACAGGCAGAAACCTCCGTGCACGTATTCGCTGCGAAGAAACAACACTCAGTCGTCCTCCGAGTCGGTGCTGTCGTCGTGGGAGTCCCTGTCGACGTGGTAGTCCCGGCGGCAGCGACTCTCGTCGAAGACCTTGATGCTCATGTCCCTGTCGCCGAAGTAGGAGAACAGGAGGATGAAGCCGGCTTCGAGGCTGTGGTGGCGCGCGAACTTCTCCCAGCCGATGTTGAGGTACATCTTGCCGCGCGCGTCGTAGATCACGTCGACGATCCACCGGTAGTAGCCGCACGAAGCCTCCCGAGATGCAGCAGAGAGGCTGCTCGGTTGGCCGACGATGAAGTCGGCGAACTTGTCCAGCTGCCTCCGGATGGCCGAGTGGGTCGCCCTTGAGGACGGCGGGCCGCACCCTGGTCAACACTTGCCGCTTCTCCTCCTCCCCGAAGGCCCGACGATGAACACGACGTGCCGCAAGCAACATCGAGCGTGCAGCTCGTCATGCCACGACCACAACCCCGCCACTCGCACGGGCATTGTTGTCTCTTCGTATGGTGGCGCGCCACAGAGAGAGTGCCAGGGTTTGTGTGGCAGGGACGATACGGAGAGAGCCCTTTTATAGGCCGAGGCGTGCCTGCCTTGGCTAACGCCGGCACAGAGAGGTAGGCGATCGTGGACGCAGCCCGTTACGCGGTCAAGGAAACTTCACTGCGCGCCGCGCGCGCAATAACTTTCCGTCACGAGGCAGGCGACCAAGCAGTGTTGCACTGAATGTGCCACCGATGCGGCGGTGCACTCCCCGCTGCCGTTGACTTTTGGGATGTGGGGCCTGGTTTCTCCCCACTTAAAATTTTCCGCCTTCGCGAGGCGTTTCTGCGCCTGCTTTCAGCGCCCTTGGCCAAGGGGCAGGCACGGGGCTGCAGAAGCTTCTATTGGGCTTGGAAACTAGCTGGCACTGTTTGGGGCGCGCCGATGTGAGCCCATTTTCGCTCCCGGTCGCAAAATCGCTATCGGGGCCGCCATGGGGCGCGCCGGTGGAGATGCTCTTATTTGCCTCCAGAGCACCTGCTGCACACATCAGCACCCTAGGGTGAACTGGGCATTAGAGCATCTCCACTCGTTGGCGCTCCCCACGCCCAAATCCGGACGAAACAACCGCCGGATTGGACGAAATTAAGTCGTGGGGAGTACCGTATTTCCAGTCGTCCACCCGGAGTTCGGCGGATAGAGTTTAAATTCAAACAAATCGCCGTCCCAGTACGAAAATTGCTGAAACAAATTCGGCGAAAATAATTGTACAATGTTTAACAAGTGCTGAAACAAATGAAGCACACAATTTCACAATTTTTCAAACAAATTAAGACAGACTAGTTGGCGTCGGCGTTGGCGTTGCCTCGGAGCCTCCATATGTGCTCCACTAGATCATCTTGCAGCAGCTGATGCATTGTAGAGTCTCGAATCTCCTGACGCATAGCAATGAAGGCGGCCCATGATGGAGGCACCTGGTGATTAGGCTGTGCAAGAGGACCCTCTCTCTCATATGGTGCTTCTTGCTCAGCCAGAGGAACCGGATGCTTTCGCTCATTTTCAATAATCATATTGTGTAGGCACACACAGCAGTTCATCACCTCCCACATCTGATCTTTGGACCAAGTCATAGCGGGGAACCGGACGACAGCAAATCTCTGCTGGAGGACACCAAATGCACGCTCGACGTCTTTTCGGCAAGCTTCTTGTTTCTTGACAAACTCGCAAAGTTTGGGGGTGCTAGGATTCGAGATAGTCTTCACAAATGTTGCCCACTTTGGATAGATACCGTCTGCAAGGTAGTATCCTTTGTTGTAGTGCCGACCATTGATCACATAGTCCACCGGGGGAGCATGACCCTCAACAAGCTTGGAAAAGACCGGGGAGCAGTTTAGGACGTTGATGTCATTGTTGGATCCAGGCATACCAAAGAAAGAGTGCCAAATCCAGAGATCATGGGTAGCCACTGCTTCAAGTATCACAGTGCAGCCTTTTTTGTGACCCTTGTACATTCCCTGCCACGCAAACGGACAGTTCTTCCATTGCCAATGCATGCAGTCAATGCTTCCAAGCATCCCTGGAAAACCTCTAGCTTCATTTGTTGCAAGGATCCTCTCAGTGTCTTCGACAATGGGTGATCTCAAGCAGAAGCTCCCAACACCGCTATCACCGCCTGGGCAGAACTGGTGAGAGAGGAAATAATCAAGGGCGTGGCCCCGCCATCTCAAGATAGTCACCCACAGAATCACCAGGAGCTCCATATGCCAGCATCCGCATAGCCACCGTGGCACTTTTTGAGGGCGGGAAACCCTGCCATGCCGGTGCAATCCCTCTGTACCCAAATAGGAGTCGTACTCTAAGGGCATACATAATTCCCGTGAAGAGCTTCGGCTCATCCCGGAAACGACGCCCTAAAACAACCCTCACCGTGTACGACTGTCGGCTAAGTAGTCGGCGAGAGCATGCAAAAGAGCCCTCCATTCGCGTCTCGGGGCTTGCACTTCTCGGCGACTCCGGGTGCCAAATCACCACGGCGACCAATGGTCGACTTGCCAGATAGCTTTATAGGCAAGCGACCGGGCTACGTGCTCCCTGCCTGGGCGGTGGCCGCTATTTCCTTCTTCAAAAGCTGCGATCATCTGCTCCTCCTCCTCGTCGGAGTTCATGCCCGGTTGTGCAATTGACGAATACCCGGGGGTGTCGGGCTGAGGAGCGATGCGAGGGAGCACTGATGGTGGAATATAGACAGTAGGCACGATTTAAAGCGGAATATAGGCTGCTTGGTGGAGGAACGGCGCAGTTCGGGCAACCTACCGGCAGATTGGCGTGGGTAGGCCGGCGGCGACAGAGCAACGAGAGGGAATGGGAGTTTGCGTCGACAAAGTGGTGGGGGTTCTCGGTGTTCTCTCGCCGGGCGCAGCGGGCTCCGTCTCGCTTTCTCCCGCTCTCGGAGTCTCGCAGGCCGTAGCACTCCTGGGGCCGGAATGACCTCGTCTCCGGGATGGGTTAAAGGCCAAATCTGGGGAAAACGAGGAGCCAAAGGTCACTGGAGCCGAATAACGCTGTTCGGGACAAAATGGATCGTTGAAGGTCTCACGGGGAGACGGTGAAGATGCTCTACGATTCAGATTTCCAACTCTCCGCGCATGAGGCGGCTGGCGGGGACGTTTTGGGCTGGCTCAAATTCCACGGCATCGGCGCCACGTACACGGGGATGTGGTAGCCGAGGCACTGCTCGCCGCATCCACGCTGCCGGGAGGTCCCGCAGCCCGTCTTCAGGAGAGGAGCAGGACCGTAGGGGATCAGCGTTGCTGTGGATCTCGTGGAGGTCGAGCACGGGAGTGGTCGGTGGTTGTCCAGCATAAGGAGACGTGCACAGCCAGCAACAACACACATATTCATGCTCTGTTAGCTGCCTGCAGTGCACAATGCCCCCAGTTTCTTGCATCCGCTCAACGCTTAAGACCAACATTGTCTCAAAGATAGAGGGGATATAGATACTGACAGGCGGGCCCATATGTCCACCTAACGGCGAGGTAAAGGCTGTTAGGCCACATCATCACAGACAGTGGAGCCGTAAGAGAAAATATTCACATAAGTTGGTAATGTACATTAGTTATAGAATAGTAGTTTGTTTTACTCGATTCAAAATAGTTGATTCCACTTCATTTAGATACTGGACATATCTAGTCAACAAATACATCTAGCAACATTCGTATCTAGAAAAGTGAAATCAAGTAATTTGGATCCTAGAGAGTACTACTCTAGTTAGAGCACCTCCACTCATCCTCCCAATAGCCCCCTCAAACGAAAATAGGGCGCCATGCACAGCTCACCAGCCGCACGCCCCGAAATTGTTTTCATGCCGGCGCGACGCGTATTTTCATCCAGCGCCCCCAGGCCGAACCCAATCCGGCGGGAGGCCATCAGGGACGCTGGATGGCGCTAAAAGCAAGCGCGGGCTAGCTCTGTCGGCAAGGTAGGACTAGTTTCTCCCAAAAAGCACTAGCTCTCCCCGCTCAACCTTGGCGCCATACCACCACGTTCCCCTTCTCTCTCTCGCCTGGGTCTGTTTGGCCTTGTCCGCGCGCCTCTGTCTCCGCTAGCCATCTCTAGCTCCGCCGTGCTAGCCATCACCTCGCCTCCGCGTCCAACTACAAAGACGAGGTGACATAGGCATCCCAGATGGGCATGCCACAAAGTACCCAGGATGTCTAAGCCCACAACCAAGATCATGAAGCCTCTTTAAGCCGAAGAAACATCGATATAAGATAGAGATAGATTAGAATATAGAGTTTTGTAACAATATATGATGAACTCAAATAGTCTCCTGACTTTGTAACTCTGAGATTGCTTCCTGCTCCACCTCCTATAAGGGGGAGCCGAGAGCAGCAGAAAGATCAATCATTGTCAACACAAACCCTAGTTTTTAGTCAAGCCGAGCACCTTTTCTTGTGCCTGAAACCTTCGAGATCTACTTGCCCTCTACTTTCCGCGAAACCCTAGTCTACAATCTGTAGGCATTGACAAGTTAAACCCTTGTCAATGAGGTAGTACATCGCTCCGCCGCGCTAGCCATCGCCTGCCCGCCACAGAAGCCAAGACGAGGTAAGATGTCCTATCGTTGGCACATGATCCAACATGCCTGCAACAAGTGGCACGGCGTTGGGGAGGAGGTTCGCCGTGTCTACATGGACGACACCAACTCCGAGGATCAGATACTGTTGTCGCTCCCACCGTGCATTGCCCTTGATCACCGGCTTTTCAACCGTTTGCCGTTTTTTGCAGATGTGCGCCATGACCACCACCTACCACGAGGACAACGTCGACGCCGAGTTCAAGTTCGTGCATGTGTTTGCCCGGATCGAGACATGTGACAAGAGGAAGGAGGTCTCGGACAGTCCCCAGCTGGAGCTGTCGCTGGTTTCACCTCCTGGCACCACGCCACCACCGTCGTTGGCCTACTTCCGTCGGAACAAGAAAGCCAAGGCAATGAGGGATGCCACGCCGGCCATCGAGAAGCTCCACTTGTACATCCTGGCGTGCATCGCTGATGATGTCACCACGCACGTTTCCACGCGTGCGGAGCAAGCCGCAAAGATGGAGGAGGTGGCGTTGGCAAGGTGGGTGACGAGGGAGCTCCTTAGCAATGCCCACCATGAGAGGCTTAGAGTTGACGGAATCTTGCCGGCCAGCACGCGAGCATCGCATACCAAACAAACGGGGAGAGAGATTTACCCAGGTTCGGGGCCCTCGATGAGGTAAAACCCTTACTTCCTGCTTGTCTGATCTTAGTAGTTTATCGAATATGTCAGCTGATGCTGTAAGTCATAGGCCTCTATGGCCTACTCTTCAGAGGCAAGGATTCTAGGGTTTGTGCTCTGGGTTGCTGTGAGTCCAAGGCATCGCATTTCAAGGTCTGCAAGTCTTCTGTGAATTAATATGATGCTTCTTGTCCGTATTTTATTTATCGACTCTTCACTCCATAAACATGTGGTCTTGTTTATTGAGCTCAGTTTCGCTTGGGGACAAGCGAGGTCTAAGCTTGGGGGGAGTTGATACGTCCAATTTGCATCACTATTTTGTATCATAATTTGCTGTTATTCATTGATATATTTCATATTGGGGCACAATACTTATGTTATTTCATCTATTTTGCATGTTTCATCATCATTGGAGGATCAAGCACCGGAGCCAGGATTCTGCTGGAAAAAGCACCGTCAGAACGCAATATTTCGGAAGATCAACTGTGGAAGGGAATTTCACGTAAATTCCTATTTTTCCAGATGACGGAGGGAGCCAGAAGGGGAAGAAGAGAGGGGCCACTGTGGGCCCAGACCATAGGGCGGCGCTGTGCTCTGGGGGCCCCACAGCCCCTTTCGCCTCCTTTTCTTCGCGTACTCCTTCGTCCCGAAAACCTAAGCCACAGAGAGGACCTCACGAAGGGTTACAGCCGCCTCTGCGGGGCGGAGAACACCAGAGAGAAAAGAGCTCTCCGGCGGGCAGGAATCCGCCGGGGAAATTCCCTCCCGGAGGGGGAAATCGACGCCATCGCCATCGTCATCGAGCGGGACATCATCTCCATCATCATCATCATCTCCACCATCTACACCGCCATCACCACCGCTGCACCTCATCACCGCTGTAAATTCGGGTTAAATCTTGATTGTTTGATAGGGAAACTCTCCTGGTGTTATTCTTATACTTGTTGTAGCGTTATTGAGTGAAACCATTGAACCAAGGTTTATGTTCAGATTGTTATTCATCATCATATCACCTCTGATTGTATTCCATATGATGTCTCGTGAGTAGTTCGTTTAGTTCTTGAGGACATGGGTGAAGTCTAAATGCTAGTAGTGAACTATGGTTGAGTAATATTCAATGTTATGATATTTAAGTTGTGGTGTCATTCTTCTAGTGGTGTCGTGTGAACGTCGACTACACGATACTTCACCATTTATGGGCCTAGGGGAGTGCATCTTGTATTCGGTTGCTAATTGCGGGGTTGCCGGAGTGACAGAAACCTAAGCCCCCGTTAGTATATCGATGCAGGAGGGATCGCAGGATCTCAGAGTTTAAGGCTGTGGTTAGATTTATCTTAATTACTTTCTTGTAGTTGCGGATGCTTGCAAGGGGTATAATCACAAGTATGTATTAGTCCTAGGAAGGGCGGTGCATTAGCATAGGTTCACCCACACAACACTTATCAAAACAATGAAGATTATTTAGCCACTTGAAGCGAAAGCACTAGACTAAAATCCCCGTGTGTCCTAAGGAACGTTTGGTCATTATAAGTAAACAAACCAGCTTGTCCTTTGTGCTAAAAAGGATTGGGCCACTCGCTGCAATTATTTCTCTCGCATTTTATTTACTTGTACTTTATTTATCTGCAATATCAAAACCCCCTGAATACTTGTCTGTGAGCATTTACAGTGAATCCTTCATCGAAACTGCTTGTCAACACCTTCTGCTCCTCGTTGGGTTCGACACTCTTATTTATCGAAAGTACTACGATACACCCCTATACTTGTGGGTCATCAAGACTATTTTCTGCGCTCGCCGGGGAGTGAAGCGCTATTGGTAAGCGGAATTGGTAAGGAAATTTACTGTTTGTGCTGATTTTATTTCTGCCTGCTGCTATAAATCATTATGGAGAGATCTTCTCTTCAATTTCTATTTGGGAAATCTACTACTACTGCAACGGTAGTGGATGAAGCGCCAGGTGAGGAAGTAGTACCATATAAAATACCTATGAAAATTATTGAACGTGTTATGGATAACCGCTATGAAGGGGATGGAACTGTCCATCCTGGTGATCATTTATTGTTTTTGCATGAATTATGCGGGTTATTCAAATGTGCAGGTATTTCTATGAATGAAGTTAGGAAGAAACTATTCACTATATCGTTGTCTGGTAAAGCGGCGCACTGGTATAAATTGCTGAAGAATGGTGATTCTATTGATTGGGAGGACATTGTGCCTTTATTTTATTCCAAATTTTATCCTCCAAGTGAAATTCACAAAGATCGGAACCGCATATATAATTTTTGGCCTCATGATGGAGAGAGTATTGCCCAAGCTTGGGGGAGATTGAAGTCTTTAATGCTCAAATGCCCCATTCATGAGCTTCCTGGTAATGTTATTATTGATAATTTCTATGCAAGACTTTCTTTTCAAGACAAGACCTTGCTGGATACTTCTTGTTCTGGATCATTTACACGCAACAAAGAAGAGTTTAAAAGGGACCTTCTTGATCGGATCCAAGAAAATACTGAAGGATGGGAGAACGACAAAGATAGAGAATCAGGTATAATTTATGATTATAGAAGCTTTTATGGATACTGATAAATTTCGTAATATGAGTGCTACATATGGTCTTGATTCCCAAGTTGTTGCAAATCTTTATAAAGCTTTTGCCTCTCATTATGAACTGCCTAAGAAGAATTTTGATAAGTATCATGAACCATATAAAGATAAAGTTGATTCATCTGTAAACAAATGTGTAGTGATTGAAACTGTTGATAATGTTATTCCTGAAGCTTATATTGAAAAAACTCCTTTCCCTGTTAAAATGAAGGAGTACTCTGTCATATCTAGTGCGGTTAATAAAAGTGAAAAGAAACCTAAAGAACCTGAAGAACAAATTAAAATTGAACCTGCTGTTGCAATAGTTAAAGATCTTGTGACTGAGAATGTGGAGGATGGTCATATTATTTTCTGTGAAGATGCTTCTAATATTGTTTCACATCCTAATAAATCCAAACAAGTTAGTGTTCCTATGCTATCTGTTAGAATTGGTGATCATTGCTATTATGGTTTATGTGATATTGGTGCAAGTGTTAGTGCTATTCCTTATGAGCTTTACACGGAGATTATGCACGAAATTGGTTCTTGTGAACTTGAAGATATTGATGTGGTTATTCATCTGGCTAATAGAGAAACTATTTCTCCAATTGGTATTGTTCGAGATGTGGAAGTTCTATGTGGTAAGATTAAATATCCTGCTGACTTTTTGGTACTTGGTTCTGCTGCTAGTGATCATTGTCCTATCATTTTTGGTAGACCTTTTCTAAATACTTGTGGAGCTATTATAGATTGTAAGAAAGAGAAAATTTTGACTAGATTTGCTGGTGAACCTTATGAATTTAACTTTTCTAAATTTACCAAAACTCCTTATAAAACTGACTTGCCTAGTAATGATTTTAAAATGGAGCAATGTGCATCTATTGTTCTTGTTCCTAATAATCCTTTGCAGCAACATTTGGAGGATGAAAGTGAAGCTTTTAGGAAAGAAAGAGATGAGCTTGAGGAAATTTTTCTTCGCCAACCTATTCTCAATGATTTACCAGTGGAAGATTTGGGTACAACACCGCCACCAAAGGAAGATCCTGTTTTTGATTTAAAGCCTTTACCTGATAATCTTAAATATGCTCATATTGATGATAAGAAAATATATCCTGTTATAAGCTTTCAGATATCGAGGAAGAAAGGTTATTGGAAATATTGAAGAAACACCGAGGAGCTATTGGCTATACTCTTGATGATTTGAAAGGGATTTCTCCTTCTATTTGCCAACATGCTATTAATATGGAAGAAGATGCAAAGCCTGTTGTTGAACATCAACGTCGTCTAATTCCGAAGATGAAAGAGGTGGTAAGAAATGAGGTATTAAAACTTCTTGAAGCTGGTATTATATATCCTATTGCTGATAGTAGATGGGTTAGTCCTGTGCATTGTGTTCCTAAGAAAGGAGGAATGACTGTTGTGCCTAATGATAATGATGAGCTTATTCCTCAAAGAATAGTTGTAGGTTATAGAATGTGCATTGATTTTCGTAAAGTTAATAAAGTTACTAAGAAAGATCATTACCCTTTACCCTTTATTGATCAAATGCTAGAAAGGTTATCTAAAAATACTCATTTTTGCTTTCTTGATGGTTATTCTGGGTTTTCACAAATTGCTGTTAAAGCTAAAGATCAAGAGAAAACCACATTTACTTGTCCTTATGGAACTTATGCTTATAGGCGTATGCCTTTTGGTTTATGTAATGCTCCTGCTACTTTTCAAAGATGCATGTCTGCTATTTTTCATGGTTTTTGCGAAAGTATTGTAGAAGTGTTCATGGATGATTTTTCTGTCTATGGGAATTCTTTTGATAATTGCCGGAACCTCGATAAAGTTTTGCAGAGATGTGAAGAAACTAACCTTGTTCTTAATTGGGAGAAATGCCACTTTATGGTTAATGAAGGAATTGTATTGGGACATAAAATTTCCGAGAGAGGTATTGAAGTTGATAGAGCTAAAGTTGAAGCAATTGAGAAGATGCCTTATCCGAGGGATGTTAAAGGTATTCGTAGTGTTCTTGGTCATGCTGGGTTTTATAGGAGATTTATTAAAGATTTCTCTAAAATTTCAAAGCCTCTTACTAATCTTCTTCAAAAAGATGTACCTTTTGTTTTTGATGATGATTGTAAGGAAGCTTTTGAAACTCTAAAGAAAGCCTTAACAACTGCCCCTGTAGTTGAACCTCCTGATTGGAATTTGCCTTTTGAAATTATGTGTGATGCTAGTGATTTTGCCGTAGGCGCTGTTCTTGGACAGCGGGTAGATAAGAAATTAAATGTTATTCATTATGCTAGTAAGACTCTTGATGCTGCTCAAAGAAATTATGCTACAACTGAAAAGGAATTGTTAGCTGTAGTCTTTGCTTGTGATAAGTTTAGACCCTATATTGTTGATTCGAAAGTTACAATTCATACTGATCATGCTGCAATTAGATACCTTATGACAAAGAAAGATGCTAAGCCAAGGCTTATTAGATGGGTACTTCTGTTGCAAGAATTTGATTTACATATTATAGATAGGAAAGGTGCTGATAATCCTGTTGCTGATAATTTGTCTAGATTGGAAAATATTGCTTATGATCCTGTTCCTGTTAATGATAGTTTTCCAAATGAACAATTGGCTGTAATAAAGGTGAGCTCACGAGAGAGCCCTGCTGATTATGCTAACTTTATTGTTTCCAAGTATTTGCCTCCAACCTTTTCAGCTCAGCAAAGGAGGAAATTCTTTTATGACTTGAGGCATTATTTTTGGGATGACCCACACTTATATAAAGAAGGAGTGGATGGTATTATGCGAAGATGTGTTCCTGAATATGAACAACAGGAGATATTGAATAAATGTCATGGTAGTGTTTATGGAGGACATCACGCTGGAGATAGAACCGCGCAAAAGGTTCTACAATCAGGTTTTTATTGGCCAACACTCTTCAAAGATGCAAGGAAATTTATTTTATCTTGTGATGAATGTCAAAGAGTTGGTAATATCTCCAGACGCAATGAAATGCCTATGAATTATACTCTTGTTATTGAACCATTCGATTGTTGGGGATTCGACTTCATGGGTCCTTTCCCTTCTTCAGATGGTAACACTCATATACTTGTCGCTGTTGATTATGTTACTAAATGGGTAGAAGCTATACCTACAAAAAGTGTTGATGGTGAGACCTCTATAAAAATGCTTGTAGATGTTATATTTCCTAGATTTGGAGTACCTAGATATATTATGACTGATGGAGGTTCTCATTTTATTCATGGAGGTTTTAGAAAAACTCTTGCTAAGTATGGTATTAATCATAGAATTGCTTCTGCTTATCACCCTCAAACTAGTGGTCAAGTAGAATTATCAAATAGAGAGATTAAAGCTATCTTAGGAAAGACTGTTAATAAATCTAGAAAGAATTGGGCTAGCAAATTGAAAGAAGCATTATGGGCTTATAGAACTGCTTATAAAAATCCTATGGGAATGTCACCTTATAAAATGGTTTATGGAAAAGCTTGTCATTTACCTTTAGAACTAGAGCACAAAGCTTATTGGGCTGTAAGAGAACTAAATAAAGATCCTAAATTAGCTGGTAATAAGAGGTTGTTGCAATTAAGTTCTCTAGATGAATGGAGAAATGAAGCTTATGAAAATGCTAAACTCTTTAAAGAAAAAGTTAAGAAATGGCATGATAGAAGGATTATCAAAAGAGAGTTTAATGTTGGGGATAAGGTCCTATTGTATCGGTCTCGTATTCTTTGCAGGGAAATTACTCTCGAAGTGGGAAGGACCATATGTTGTTGAGGAGGTGTATCGTTCAGGAGCAATTAAAATTAGCTCTCTCCAAGGCAATGCCACACAAGTGGTGAATGGACAAAGACTCAAGCATTATATCTCGGGTGATTCCTATAATGTTGATGTTGATATTATTCAAGTGGAAACACCGGAGGCCTTCATCAAAGGACAAATTGACAGTCCGCCAGAACTCGACTTTGAATAGGTAACAGTACAGGTAATAAAAAGTCCGCGTTTACCTTTCCGAACATTATTTCTGCTGTTTTTAGGAAATATGAAAATTACTAGTTCGAACGGAGGGAAAGGACGTACGAGGGTGCCACTACAGTCGATGCGGGCCCGACTGGGGCTCCGCGCCACCGCATGGTCCGCGCCTCGTTGCCCCTTTCCGACTCTGGTTCGATCTGGAACCTTCCTTTTGTCGTAAAAATATTTGCTATATAATCCCCCGGACCCCTGGAGGTCCGTATATCGTTTTCTCGTCGTGTTTTGTTTCGAGCTGTTTTCTGCCAGGATCTGTTTTGATCTAGAAGCACCATGGTCTCCAACAACAAAGACAAGGGGCCTTGGAGGGAAGAGATGGATGAGAGGATCAATAAGGAGAAGGAGAAGATAGCATCAGCAAAAGGAGAGTGGGAAACTACGAGGAGTAAGCCAATTTTGGTGGGATCGGTTAATACTGGGCGTTCTTTTTCTCATAACTTGCAGGGAGCTCTTCCGCCTGCTCTGGACCTCGACTCTTTCCCTTGTGTGGAGGAAGCAATACGGGTTGCTGATGAGTTTTGTGATCAATATCGTGCTCTAAGAAGGGAAGTGGAGATACTTCAGGAGGAGAACCAGCGACTTCGCAGAATGCTGGAATATTACTCAAATCCCAGCACAAGGCCGTCACCGCCACACTCGGGTAACAATGAGTCTCTTCAGGTTTTGGTGCAGAATTACAAAATTGAGAAGCTGAAGCTGAAGGAGATCCTTATGAAGCGCGAGAAGAATCCATCGCCATCATCACCGAAGGAGTAATTCATCATCGGTATTGGCATCCCCTTGGTTTGTTCCAAGCTTGGGGGAGTGCCGCGGTATCACATCATCACCACCTTTATCTTTTACTATTAAGTAGTGTCATATCATGAGTAGGGAAGTTATCATATGGAATAGTATGCAATGTGGAAGTATCTCTCTTAGTTAGTTATCTATGTATCCGTTGGTGTGAGTTATCGTTATGAAATATTAATGAGAAGTCTTATCATTTACTTTTTGCACACCTTATTTTAGTTTGCAATCTCCATTATATGATTACTCTTGATATGAGTATTGATATCACTTTGGGAGCATCAAGTAAATCTATTTGGTTTTGGCAAACTTAGCATTGGTCAATAGCAACAACATCTTGATGTTTAATAAAGAGAGAAATACACTTAGATACATTACTATTATCTCTATGCTTAGTATTCTTAAGTTAAAATTGCTTGTGCTTATGAGAAAGATGCATGATTGTTTCTATCATATGTATATTTGTTTGTTTCCCTCAACCTTTATGCTTGCTATCAAACCTTGCTAGCCAAAGACCTGTATCGAGAGGGAATGCTTCTCATACATCCATAACCTTAGACCAAACCTATGCCATTTGTGTCCACCATACCTACCTACTACATGGTATTTTCTGCCATTCCAAGTAAATACTTCATGTGCTACCTTTAAATAATTCAAACTATACTACTCCTTATTTGTGTCAATGTTCTATAGCTCATGAGGAAGTATGTGGTGTTTCATCTTTCAATCTTGTTGGGCGGACTTTCACCAATGGACTAGCGGCACATCCGCTTATCCAATAATTTTGCAATAAGAGCTGGCAACGGGGTTCCCAGCCCCAATTAATAACCTTCATTAATAATTCTCTTCACATGTTTTGCCCCTCGACTTATCAAGCAACTTAATTTTGCAATAGACACTCCTCCATGGTATGTGAAAGTTGGAAGGCACCCGAGGATTCGGTTAGCCATGGATTGAGAAAGCCAAGGTTGGGGGGAGTGTCACCCATAATAAAACTAAAATACATGTGTAAACAAAAGAGAAGGGGGATGATCTACCTTGCTGGTAGAGATGCCGTCCCTCATGGGAGCCGCTCTTTGAAGGTTCGTTTGGCAAGGGGGTTAGAGTGCCCGCTACCATTCGTTGACAACAACAAACACCGCTCAAAAATCTTACTTTTATGCTCTTTATATGATTTCAAAACTTGAAAAGCTCTAGCACATGATTTAATCCCTGCTTCCCTCTGCGAAGGGCCTATCTTTTACTTTTATGTTGAGTCAGTAAACCTATTTCTCTCTATCTCAAGCAAGCAATTGAGTTGTTGTGAACCAATCATTTATGCTATGATTCAGTTAATCATGTCTTTTATACTTTCTTGTTTAGTACAAATTTTATCTGAATGAATATGACTTTGAAGTTATCAATGATTATGAGGAGATTGTTATGATTGAATATGAAAGCCCTGCTATATAAGTTCTAATATGAAAGCCTTGCTTATTAAATAAGAGCAATCCGTTAGTAGTTCTCTGACCAAGAACAAAGTTTGCCATAACCATTTATGATTTCTTATGCACCTTTACTTGTGATTTCTCTTTACCTATTTCAAGATGAGTTATATGAGGAAGTTGTTTACTAGAATGTCTTGTGTGAATTAATATGATGCTTCTTGTCCGTATTTTATTTATCGACTCTTCACTCCATAAACATGTGGTCTTGTTTATTGAGCTCAGTTTCGCTTGGGGACAAGCGAGGTCTAAGCTTGGGGGGAGTTGATACGTCCAATTTGCATCACTATTTTGTATCATAATTTACGTTATTCATTGATATATTTCATATTTAGAGATGATACTTATGTTATTATCTATTTTGCATGTTTCATCATCATTGGAGGATCAAGCACCGGAGCCAGGATTCTGCGGGAAAAAGCACCTCAGAATGCAATATTTTGGAAGATCAACTGTGGAAGGGAATTTCACGAAATTCCCATTTTCCGTGATGACCATGTTCTGGCTGGGCGCAGAGAGCCACTGTGGGCCCGTACTCCCTAGTGCGCGGCCCAGGCCCGTCGCGCCACTCCCAGGAATCAGCCTTCACACTCCTTTCGCCTCCCTGCTGCGCACTTCGTCCGGAAAACCAAGCCACAGAGAGGACCTCAACGAGTGGTTATGCCCGCCCGTTGGAAGTGAGGAAAGACTGTAGAGAGAAAGAGCTTCTCGGGCGTGTGAATCCGCCAAACGTCCTGAGCAGGGAAACCACGCCTGCATCGCCATCGTCATCGAGCGGGACATCATCTCCATCATATCATCATCTCCACCATCTACACCGCCATCACCACCGCTGCACCTCATCACCGCTCAGAATGACCAAGTCAAATCTGATTGTTTGATAGGAAACTCTTACAGGTTATTCTATACTTGTTGGGATGTTATCAGTGAAACTCATTGAACCTAAGGTCATGTTCTAATGTTATTCATCATCATCATATCACCTCAGATTGTATTCATATGATGTCCAGGAGTAGTTCAAGGAGTTCTTGAGGACATGGGTGAAGTCTAAATGTAGAAAAATCATGGTTGAGTAATATTCAATGTTATGATATTTAAGTTGTGGTGTCATTCTTCTAGTGGTGTCGTGTTCTTCTACCACAACAACATCACTTCACCATCATGTGTTCAGGAGCATCTCATTCAAGCTACACTGCGGGGTTGCTTGAGGACAGTAAACCTGGGCTTCCATGTATCACAGCGCAGAGGACCAAGATCCTTGCAGTTTAAGGCCAGAAGCAGATCATCTTAATACTTTTTGTAGCTAAAAAGAGGTTTGCAAGGGGCAGCATCACATGCATGGGTTAGTCCTAGAAAATGCACTTACATAGGTTCACCCACAACACTATCAAAACAGCAATGAAGATTATCATTAATGAAGCAACACTGTGAGACTGGAAATCCTGCAAACTCGGGGAACGTTTGTCATTATAAGTGAAACAAAACCGTACTAATTCCTTGTGCTAAAAAGGATTGGGCCACTCACCAGAATTATTTCTTCGTATTTTATTTACTTAGCTTGAGCTATCTGCACATTTAAACTTCAATACTGGTTCCGTGAGCATTTACAAGGAATCCTTCATCGAAACTTATCAACACCTTCTGCCCGTTCGGTTGTCTTGTCATCAGTACCACTACACACCTCTATACTTGTGGGTCATCGCATCCTCGTTGAAATGACACATGACCCACCTTGGTCACAGACACCTCAGTAGCCCCTAGTTGGCCAAGGAGGCGACACGGTCGGCACCAAGAGTACGTCACAACACAGGCGCCGTCATGAGATGCATGATATTAAGTTTCCACCTGATCAAGGCTAACATTGTTGCCAAGAAGAGGGAAGGAGGATCTCGCAGACAAACCACGACACTAACAATAGACTATAGAGCAACATGGCAAAGTGCCACGCAACGCACCACGATCCTATGACCAGCCCAACACCGCGACTCCAGTGACGGCTATTACTCCACTGGCCACTAGCGCTTCCCCATCGACTGCCTCACCGCCACCGTTGATCGCTACACCGACGACGCCCAGCATGGTCCCCCGATTCTCTGCAGATGAATCGCTGGATTTCCCGGTTGCCGGTCGGCCTATGTGCCCCCTTTTTTTGGTTCGCTAGACATTTCAATGCCGCGATTTGCAACGATGTGTTCGTCGAGACTTCCATTTACGACGATGTGTTTCATCGAGACAATGATCCTTTAGGATTTCGAATTTGGGCGGGCTTTTAGAGGGTGCGGCTGGCGCCGGTGCCCCCTATTTAGGGTTTACGCACCAACACCCCGTACGGTCGCCTGGACAGGTGGTCTGGATCTTTTGATGAGAGTAAGATAACATCATTTGTTGTGAGTTTGTGCTTGACGATCCGACTACACGTAAAGCTCGTGCGCCAATGCAATCGCTAGGACAATCTCCGGGAGTTACTGATCTTGCGGATGCACGATCAGCCTGACCAGCGAGGGTCTTAATTCCTACCTAAATCGAGAAAATCCAATATCGCAATCATAATATTGCGGATTTAAAGATGAAAGCTTATTGAATATGGTGGGATTCTGAATAGTCGGTCTTGTTCTGGGCGTTGGCCTCAAAAGAAGTACACGAGAGTTGCAGCAATGGCTAACTTTTAATCTAATCAAAATCCAAGTCTAAACGTGACGGCTATGGGGGTATTTAAAGGAGGAAAAGGTGGGGTTTCGGCCAGCCATGCATATGGTGGCCGAACCAAACCCTAGAAGGCCTTTCCCCCTTCAATACGGACTCTAAAAAGTGGCTGACTTAATTCCTGCGAAAATGACATGGGCCTGGCCCAAAACTAATGGTGTCGCAGCACCATGGACTCATGTGGACGAAATTATGAAGTGGAGAACTCTATATTTCGTCCATGTCTTCATCTCCAATTATGGTGGCTTCTTGGGCGTCCTCTTCAATCCTCAATGTTTGCTGCCATCTCCTCCATGTGTGATCATGCTCCAATGCTTGTCCTCCTCATCCATGCTAGGTCCATCATTCCTAAGAGTAACAAACACATCTGATTTAGGCAGCATCATATTCTCATGTATGTGAGGAATAGTTCCAAGAAACGAAAGTACCTGATAGTTAAGTTGTTTGGCACGAGCTCGAGTGATTGGTCCTTGTATTTGTGTGGCTGTAGGTACAGCGGTTGTATCAATAGATGGGATGTCCTCATCATGCTCCCCTTCTTGAATTGAAGTCGTCCTCGACGCAAGCTCATCTTCTTCACCAAAGTAAGGCTTCAAATCTGCAATGTTAAATGTAGGACTAACCGGACCCAATTCTGCAGGAAGCTCAAGTTTATATGCATTATCATTTATTTTCTCTAACACCTTAAAAGGACCAGCGGCACGTGGCATGAGCTTAGACTTGCGCAATGCAGGAAAACGATCTTTGCGCAAATGCAACCAAACAAGATCACCAACATCAAACACAACATGCTTTCTTCCTCTATCCCCAGCAATTTTATACTTAGCATTCATGCGTTCTATGTTGTCTTTAGTAGTCTCATGCAATTTTAATATCAATTCAGCACGTTGTGTAGCATCCAAATCATTTTGCACCGAAGATGGTAAAGGCAATAAATCAATAGGTGCACGTGGAACAAAACCATACACAATCTCAAAAGGGCACATCTTAGTGGTAGAATGCAGCGAACGATTGTAAGCAAATTCAATATGAGGTAAACATTCTTCCCACAATTTTAAGTTCTTCTTCAAAACAGCCCGCAGCATAGTAGATAATGTTCTATTTACTACTTCAGTTTGTCCATCAGTTTGGGGATGACATGTAGTACTAAACAGCAATTTAGTCCCCAACTTAGCCCATAAACATCTCCAAAAGTGGCTAAGAAACTTAGTATCACGATCAGAAACAATAGTATTTGGCACACCATGTAAACGCACAATTTCGCGAAAGAACAAATCAGCAACATGTGTAGCATCATCAGTTTTGTGACATGGAATAAAGTGTGCCATCTTAGAAAACCTATCCACAACAACAAAGATACTATCCCTCCCCTTCTGTGTACGAGGCAAACCCAAAACGAAATCCATAGAAATATCCTCCCAAGGTACACTAGGAACAGGAAGAGGCATATATAAACCATGTGGATTAAGTCGAGACTTAGCTTTTTGACATGTAGTGCAGCGTGCCACAAATCTCTCAACATCTCGACGCATACGTGGCCAAAAGAAGTGTGCAGCAAGTATTTTCCTACGGCGAACACGCAATCCAAGCCAAGATGCAATCTAGAAGACGGTAGCAACGAGGGGATTGTCGAGACTCACCCTTGAAGAGATTCCAAAGCCTACAAGAGGAGGCTCTTGTTGCTGCGGTAGACGTTCACTTGCCGCTTGCAAAAGCGCGTAGAAGATCTTGATCACGATCGGTTCCGGCGCCACGAACGGGCAGCACCTCCGTACTCGGTCACACGTTCGGTTGTTGATGAAGACGACGTCCACCTCCCCGTTCCAGCGGGCAGCGGAAGTAGTAGCTCCTCTTGAATCCGACAGCACGACGGCGTGGTGTCGGTGGCGGTGTAGAAGTCCGGCGGAGCTTCGCTAAGCTACGCGGGCAATATGAAGTGGAGGAGCAAAGCTAGGGTTTGGGAGGGGGTGGCCGGCCACTCTATGGGGGGCGGCCAGCTTGTGGTCTTGGGGTGGCCGGCCCCCTCCCTTGGCCCTTGTTTATATAGGTGGATCCCAAGTGTTGGTGTCCAAGTCTTCGAATAAGACCCGAAACCAAAACCTTCCATATGGTGGGAAACTTTCCCTCCCACTAGAGGTGGGAATTCCACCTTCCATAGGGGGGGTGGCCGGCCCCCTAAGGGGGAGTCCACTTGGGACTCCTCCCCCACTAGGGTTGGCCGGCCATGGAGGTGGAGTCCCATGTGGACTCCACCTTCCTTGGTGGTTTCTTCCGGACTTTTCTAGAACCTTCTAGAACCTTCCATAGAACCTTCCGCATCATTTTATTCACATAAAATGACATCCTATATATGAATCTTATTCTCCGGACCATTCCGGAACTCCTCGTGATGTCCGGGATCCCATCCGGGACTCCGAACAAATATTCCAACTTCATTCCATATTCAAGTACTACCATTTCAACATCCAACTTTAAGTGTGTCACCCTACGGTTCGTGAACTATGCGGACATGGTTGAGTACTCACTCCGACCAATAACCAATAGCGGGATCTGGAGATCCATAATGGCTCCCACATATTCAACGATGACTTTAGTGATCGAATGAACCATACACATACGATACCAATTCCCTTTGTCACGCGATATTTTACTTGTCCGAGGTTTGATCATCGGTATCACACTATACCTTGTTCAACCTCGTCTCCTGACAAGTACTCTTTACTCGTACCGTGGTATGTGGTCTCTTATGAACTTATTCATATGCTTGCAAGACATTAGACGACATTCCACCGAGAGGGCCCAGAGTATATCTATCCGTCATCGGGATGGACAAATCCCACTATTGATCCATATGCCTCAACTCATACTTTCCGGATACTTAATCCCACCTTTATAACCACCCATTTACGTAGTGGCGTTTGATGTAATCAAAGTACCTTTCCGGTATAAGTGATTTACATGATCTCATGGTCATAAGGACTAGGTAACTATGTATTGAAAGCTTATAGCAAATAACTTAATGACGTGATCTTATGCTATGCTTAATTGGGTGTGTCCATTACATCATTCATACAATGATATAACCTTGTTATTAATAACATCCAATGTTCATGATTATGAAACTAATCATCTATTAATCAACAAGCTAGTTAAGAGGCTTACTAGGGACTCTTTGTTGTTTACATATCACACATGTATCAATGTTTCGGTTAATACAATTATAGCATGGTATATAAACATTTATCATAAACATAAAGATATATAATAACCACTTTTATTATTGCCTCTTGGGCATATCTCCAACAGTCTCCCACTTGCACTAGAGTCAATAATCTAGATTACATTGTAATATACCTAACACCCATGGCATTTTGGTGTTGGTCATGCTTTGCCCTAGGGAGAGCTTTAGTCAACGGATCTGCTACATTCAGATCAGTGTGTACTTTGCAAATCTTTACTTCTCCATCTTCGATGTACTCGCGAATCGAGTGGTAACGCAGCTTGATATGCTTCAGCCTCTTGTGTGACCTTGGCTCTTGTGCATTGGCGATGGCACCCATGTTATCACAGTAGATGACAAATGGGTCCAATGCACTAGGAACCACACCGAGCTCTACAATGAACCTCTTCATCCATACCGCTTCTGATGAAGCCTCTGAAGCCGCTATGTACTCCGATTCTGTTGAGGATTTCGCCACCGTGCACTGCTTGGAGCTGCACCAGCTTACCGCAGCACCATTCAATATAAACACGTACCCAGATTGTGACTTAGAGTCATCAGGATCAGTGTTCCAACTTGCATCGGTGTAACTTGTTACAACGAGCTCTTGGTCACCTCCATAACAAAGAAACATATCCTTAGTTCTTTTCAAGTACTTCAGGATATTCTTGACCGCTGTCCAGTGTTCCATTCCTGGATCACTTTGATATCTGCTAGTTAAACTAACAGCATGTGCTATATCCGGTCTTGTACATAGCATGGCATACATGATAGAGCCTACTGCCGAGGCATAGGGGATCTGACTCATCCTTTCTCTTTCTTCTGCCGTAGCCGGTCCTTGAGTCTTACTCAAGACCTTGCCTGGTAACATAGGTAAGAATCCTTTCTTACTTTCGTCCATTCTAAACTTCTTTAGAATCTTGTCCAGGTATGTACTCTGTGATAGCCCTATTAGACGTCTTGATCTATCTCTATAAATCTTGATGCCTAATATGTATGCTTCACCAAGGTCTTTCATTGAAAAACTATTATTCAAATAACCCTTTACACTGCTTAATAGTTCTATATCATTCCCAATCAATAATATGTCATCTACATATAATATTAGGAATGCTACAGAGCTCCCACTCACTTTCTTGTAAATACAGGCCTCTCCATGACACTGTATAAACCCGAAGTCTTTGATTACCTTATCAAAACGCGTCGGTTCCAACTTCTCGATGCTTGCTTCAGTCCATAGATTGAACGCTGAAGTTTGCATACTTTGTCAGCATTTTTAGGATCGACAAAACCTTTGGGTTGTACCATATACAACTCTTCCTCAATGTCTCCATTAAGGAACGCCGTTTTGACATCCATCTGCCAAATCTCATAATCGAAAAATGCAGCTATTGCTAACAAAATCCTCACAGATTTTAGCTTCGCTACAGGTGAGAAAGTCTCATCGTAGTCAACACCTTGAATTTGTCGGAAACCCTTTGCGACAAGTCGAGCTTTATAGACAGTAATATTACCATCAGCATCTGTTTTTCTTTTGAAGATCCATTTATTCTCGACAGCCTTGCGGCTATCAGGTAATTCTACCAAAGTCCATACTTTGTTATCATACATGGATCCCATTTCGGATTTCATGGCTTCTTGCCATTTGTTGGAATCTGGGCTCATCATCGCTTCTTCATACGTCGCAGGGTCCTCATCATTGTTATCCACAATCATGACATTTAGACAAGGATCATACCAATCTGGAGTGGCACGATCCCTTGTCGATCTGCGAGGTTCAGTAGCTGTCTCATTTGAAGTTTCATGATCATTATCATTAGCTTCCTCTGTTGCCGGTGTAGGTGGTACAGGAACATTTTCCGGTACTGCGCTACTCTGATCAACGAGTAGAGATTCTTCAATCTCATCGAGTTCTACTTTTCTTCCAGTCACTTCTTTAGTGAGAAATTCTTTCTCAAGAAAGGTTCCGTTCTTAGCAACAAAGATCTTGCCTTCGGATCTGTGATAGAAAGTGTACCCTATAGTTTCCTTAGGGTATCCTATGAAGACGCATTTCTCCGCTTTGGGTTCTAGCTTGTCCGGTTGTAACTTTTTTACATAGGCTTCGCAACCCCAAACTTTTAGGAACGACAACTTAGGTTTCTTATTAAACCATAATTCATACGGCGTCGTTTCAACGGATTTTGATGGTGCTCTATTTAAAGTGAATGCGGCTGTCTCTAATGCATAACTCCAAAATGATAACGGCAAATCAGTAAGAGACATCATAGAACGAACCATATCTAAGAGAGTTCGATTACGACGTTCGGACACACCGTTTCGTTGTGGTGTTCCCGGCGGTGTCAATTGTGAAAGTATTCCGCATTTCTTTAAATGCATGCTAAACTCATAACTCAGATATTCACCTCCGCGATCAGATCGTAGAAATTTAATCTTCTTGTTACGTTGATTTTCTACTTCACTTTGGAATTCCTTAAACTTCTCGAAAGTTTCGGATTTATGTTTCATTAAATAGATATACCCATATCTACTCAAATCATCTGTGAAGGTTAGAACATAACGATAACCACCGCGCGATGCTACACTCATTGGTCCACATACATCTGTGTGTATGATTTCCAATAAGTCAGTAGCTCGCTCCATCATACCCGAGAATGGAGTCTTAGTCATTTTTCCCATCAGACATGCTTCGCATCTATCAAGTGACTCAAAGTCAAGTGATTCAAGTAATCCATCGGTATGGAGTTTCTTCATGCGTTTCACTCCAATATGACCAAGACGACAGTGCCACATATAAGTAGAATTATCATTCAATTTAATTCGCTTAGCATCAATGTTATGTATATGCGTATTACTACTATCGAGATCTAACAGAAATAAGCCATTCTTTTGTGGTGCTCGACCATAAAAGATATTATTCATAAAAATAGAACAACCATTATTCTCAGACTTGAATGAATAACCGTCTTGCATTAAACAAGATCCAGATATAATGTTCATGCTCAACGCGGGTACATAATAACAATTATTTAGGCTTAAAACTAATCCCGAAGGTAGATGTAGAGGAAGTGTCCCGACTGCGATCACATTGACCTTGGATCCGTTTCCAACGCGCATCGTCACTTCATCTTTCAGCAGTTGTCGTTTATTCTTTAGTTCCTGTTTCGAGTTACAAATATGAGCAACCGAACCAGTATCAAATACCCAGGTACTAGAACGAGAACTAGTGAGATAAACATCTATAACATGTATATCAGATATACCTTCTTTCTTCTTCTTGACAAGGCCGCTCTTCAGATCTGCCAAATACTTGGAGCAATTACGCTTCCAGTGTCCCTTCTCCTTGCAGTAATAGCACTCAGCATCAGGCTTAGGGCCAGACTTAGGTTTCACAGGAGGCGTGGCAGCTTTCTTGCCACTCTTCTTGTTCTTGCCTTTAGACTTGCCCTGTTTCTTGAAGCTGGTGGTCTTGTTGACCATCAACACTTGGTGCTCTTTCTTGATCTCAATCTCAGCAGCTTTTAGCATGCCAAAGAGTTCAGGAAACTCCTTGTTCATGTTCTGCATATTGTAGTTCATCACAAAGTTCTTGTAACTTGGTGGCAGTGATTGAAGGACACGATTAATCCCCAGTCTGTTAGGAATCACTATTCCCAAGTCACTGAGTTTCTTCGCATGCCCGGTCATAACGAGCATGTGCTCACTGATGGAGCTGCCTTCTTCCATCATACAGCTGAAAAAGTGTTTCGATGCTTCATAGCATTCCACGGCCGCATGAGTCTCAAAAATAGTCTTCAACTCTTTTATCAACTCATGAGGATCGTGGTGCTCAAAACGTTTTTGAAGATCGGATTCCAGACTGCATAAGATGGCACACTGAACTTGAGAGTACCGAGTTTTCCGAGTCATGTAAACATTCTTTACTTCATCGGTTTCAGTTTCTGCAGGAGGGTCACCTAGCGGTGCATCAAGCACATATTGCAGATTTCCGCCATTGAGGAAGATCCTCACATGACGGAACCAGTCGGTGAAGTTGCTACCGTTGCTCTTAAGCTTTTCTTTCTCTAGGAACTGGTTAAAATTGATTGAGGACGCCATATCTACAACATATTTGCAATAGTTTAGACTAAGTTTATGACAAATTGAGTTCAAATTTTAATTCTACATAATTAAAAATCTAGGTGAACTCCCACTCAAAACAATATCCCTCGCATTGTCTTAGTGATCACACGAACCAAATCCATCACACCTATGCCCGATCATCACGAGACAAGATGTAATTTCAATGGCGAACACTCAAAGTGTTCATCATATCAATCATATGATTCATGCTCTACCTTTCGGTATCACGTGTTCCGAGACCATGTCTTTACATGCTAGGCTCGTCAAGGCCACCTTAGTATCCGCATGTGCAAAACTGTCTTGCACCCGTCATATGTACTTATCGAATCTATCACACCCGATCATCACGAGATGCTTCGAAACGATAAGACTTGATAACGGTGCTACTAAGGATGAACACTTTATTATCTTGAGATTTTAGTGAGAGGGATCATCTTATAATGCTACCGTCGCGATCTAAGCAAAATAAGATGCATAAAAGGATTAACATCACATGCAGTTCATATGTGATATGATATGGCCCTTTGTCTTTGCGCCTTTGATCTTCATCTCCAAAGCACGGACATGATCTCCATCATCAACGGGCATGATCTCCATCATCGTCGGCGAAGCACCAAGGTCAATGGCGCCGTCTTCATGATCGTCCTCCATGTAGCAACTATTACAACTACTTTGAAATACTACTCAACATGAAATTTAAAGACAACCATAAGGCTCCTGCCGGTTGCCACAATACAATAATGATCATCTCATACATATTCATCATCACATTATGGCCATATCACATCACCAAACCCTGCAAAAACAAGTTAGACGTTCTCTAATTTGGTTTGCATATTTTACGTGGTTTAGGGTTTTCGAGCAAGATCCAATCTACCTACGAACATGAACCACAACGGTGATACTAGTGTTGTCAATAGAAGAGTAAATTGAATCTTCACTATAGTAGGAGAGACAGACACCCGCAAAGCCACTTATGCAATACAAGTTGCATGTCAAGCGTGGAGCAAATCTCATGAACGCGGTCATGTAAAGTTAGCCCGAGCCGCTTCATCCCACTATGCCACAAAGATGCAAAGTACTCAACTAAAGATAACAAGAGCATCAACGCCCACAAACCATTGTGTTCTACTCGTGCAACCATCTATGCATAGACACGGCTCTGATACCACTGTAGGATAACGTAGCATAGAAAACAAAAATTTTCCTACGGCGAACACGCAATCCAAGCCAAGATGCAATCTAGAAGACGGTAGCAACGAGGGGATTGTCGAGACTCACCCTTGAAGAGATTCCAAAGCCTACAAGAGGAGGCTCTTGTTGCTGCGGTAGACGTTCACTTGCCGCTTGCAAAAGCGCGTAGAAGATCTTGATCACGATCGGTTCCGGCGCCACGAACGGGCAGCACCTCCGTACTCGGTCACACGTTCGGTTGTTGATGAAGACGACGTCCACCTCCCCGTTCCAGCGGGCAGCGGAAGTAGTAGCTCCTCTTGAATCCGACAGCACGACGGCGTGGTGTCGGTGGCGGTGTAGAAGTCCGGCGGAGCTTCGCTAAGCTATGCGGGCAATATGAAGTGGAGGAGCAAAGCTAGGGTTTGGGAGGGGGTGGCCGGCCACTCTATGGGGGGCGGCCAGCTTGTGGTCTTGGGGTGGCCGGCCCCCTCCCTTGGCCCTTGTTTATATAGGTGGATCCCAAGTGTTGGTGTCCAAGTCTTCGAATAAGACCCGAAACCAAAACCTTCCATATGGTGGGAAACTTTCCCTCCCACTAGAGGTGGGAATTCCACCTTCCATGGGGGGGGTGGCCGGCCCCCTAAGGGGGAGTCCACTTGGGACTCCTCCCCCACTAGGGTTGGCCGGCCATGGAGGTGGAGTCCCATGTGGACTCCACCTTCCTTGGTGGTTTCTTCCGGACTTTTCTAGAACCTTCCATAGAACCTTCCGCATCATTTTATTCACATAAAATGACATCCTATATATGAATCTTATTCTCCGGACCATTCCGGAACTCCTCGTGATGTCCGGGATCTCATCCGGGACTCCGAACAAATATTCCAACTTCATTCCATATTCAAGTACTACCATTTCAACATCCAACTTTAAGTGTGTCACCCTACGGTTCGTGAACTATGCGGACATGGTTGAGTACTCACTCCGACCAATAACCAATAGTGGGATCTGGAGATCCATAATGGCTCCCACATATTCAACGATGACTTTAGTGATCGAATGAACCATACACATACGATACCAATTCCCTTTGTCACGCGATATTTTACTTGTCCGAGGTTTGATCATCGGTATCACACTATACCTTGTTCAACCTCGTCTCCTGACAAGTACTCTTTACTCGTACCGTGGTATGTGGTCTCTTATGAACTTATTCATATGCTTGCAAGACATTAGACGACATTCCACCGAGAGGGCCCAGAGTATATCTATCCGTCATCGGGATGGACAAATCCCACTATTGATCCATATGCCTCAACTCATACTTTCCGGATACTTAATCCCACCTTTATAACCACCCATTTACGCAGTGGCGTTTGATGTAATCAAAGTACCTTTCCGGTATAAGTGATTTACATGATCTCATGGTCATAAGGACTAGGTAACTATGTATTGAAAGCTTATAGCAAATAACTTAATGACGTGATCTTATGCTATGCTTAATTGGGTGTGTCCATTACATCATTCATACAATGATATAACCTTGTTATTAATAACATCCAATGTTCATGATTATGAAACTAATCATCTATTAATCAACAAGCTAGTTAAGAGGCTTACTAGGGACTCTTTGTTGTTTACATATCACACATGTATCAATGTTTCAGTTAATACAATTATAGCATGGTATATAAACATTTATCATAAACATAAAGATATATAATAACCACTTTTATTATTGCCTCTTGGGCATATCTCCAACACATACGTGGCCAAAAGAAGTGTGCAGCAAGTACATCCTCCGTCTTCTTCACACCAAAGTGACCCATCAATCCTCCTCCATGCGCCTCCTGCAACAACAAAAGACGAACGGAACTATCTGGGATGCATAGCTTGTTAGCACGGAACACAAATCCATCATTGAGGACGAATTTGTTCCATGTTCTACCATCTTTACAATTCAGCAACACATCTTTAAAATCAGCATCATGCAAGTATTGTTCCTTTATAGTTTCTAATCCAAAAATCTTGAAGTCAAGTTGAGATAGCATAGTATAACGGCGCGACAAAGCATCAGCAATAACATTATCTTTACCCTTTTTGTGTTTGATAACATAAGGAAAAGACTCAATAAATTCAACCCACTTTGCATGGCGACGATTCAACTTAGCTTGACTACGAATATGCTTCAAAGATTCATGATCAGAATGTATAACAAATTCTTTAGGCCATAAATAATGTTGCCAAGTTTCTAATGTCCGAACCAGCGCATATAATTCTTTATCATAAGTAGAATAGTTCAGACTAGGCCCACTCAATTTCTCACTAAAATATGCAACAGGTTTGCCCTCTTGTAATAACACACCTCCTAAACCAATTCCACTAGCATCACATTCAAGCTCAAAAGTCTTATTGAAATCAGGAAGTTGGAGTAATGGAGCATGTGTTAACTTATCATTCAATATCATGAAGGCTTCTTGTTGTGCATCGCCCCACACAAAGGGCACATCCTTCTTTGTAAGCTCATTCAGCGGCGCAGCAATGGATCCAAAATCTTTCACAAAGCGCCTATAGAAACCAGCGAGGCCAAGAAAACTCCTCACTTGTGTGACCGTCTTTGGCTGCGGCCAACTCTCAATTGCCTCAATCTTGGCTGGATCAACTTCAATTCCCTGCGCAGTAACAACATAGCCAAGAAACGCAACTCGATTGGTGCAAAAGGTGCACTTCTCAAGATTACCATACAAACGTGCATCACGTAAAGCATTGAAAACAACACGTAAATGATCCAAATGATCCTCCAAAGATTTGCTATAAATCAGAATATCATCAAAGTATACCACCACAAAACGTCCAATAAAAGCACGTAAAACTTCGTTCATCAGTCTCATGAAAGTACTAGGTGCATTAGTTAAACCAAAAGGCATTACTAACCACTCATATAAACCTAACTTAGTTTTAAACGTTGTTTTCCATTCATCTCCTAATTGCATACGAATCTGGTGGTAACCACTACGCAAATCAACTTTAGAGAACATAATAGAACCACTCAATTCATCAAGCATATCATCTAAACGAGGTATAGGATGACGGTAACGAATGGTAATATTATTAATAGCTCTACAATCAGTACACATGCGTGAAGAACCATCTTTCTTAGGTACCAAAATAATAGGAACAATACATGGACTAAGAGACTCACGAATGTAACCTTTATCTTGGAGAACCTGAATTTGTCGCTGAATCTCTTTGGTCTCTTCAGGATTGGTACGATATGGCGCACGGTTGGGCAGCGAAGCACCTGGAATCAAGTCAATCTGGTGTTCTATCCCACGAATAGGTGGTAGTCCAGGTGGAACATCTTGTGGGAACACATCAATGAATTCCTGCAAAAGGTTAGCAACCGCAGGTGGCAAAGAAGGAGGCATATCCTCAAATGAAAACAGAACTTCTTTGCAAATAATAGCATAGCATTGAGTAGTGTTCACATCAAGTTCAGCAATATCAGATTTGCTAGCAAGCAAACAAGGATTTTTCAAACGAATTTCAGTAGCATGGTTCGAATCAGATTTAGTATTAGTCTTATGTGGCACAAAATCTGCAGCAACAATCTGATTTTCACTCTTATGTTTCTCCTCGTTTTTTACTCTACTAGCTCTAGCAAGATCATCTTTTAATATTTGTTCAGGAGTCATAGGTTTGAGACCAATTTTCTTTCCATCATGCATAAGAGAATACTGATTAGTTTTACCATTATGAACAGATTCTCTATCAAATTGCCAAGGTCTACCAAGTAACAAAGAACAAGCTTGCATAGGTACAACATCACAATCAACAAAATCAGAATATGTACCAATAGTAAAATGCACACGTGTAGTTCTTGTTACCTTGAGCTTCCGAGAGCTCTCAAACCATTGAATGTAATATGGATGTGTGCGCTGTCTTGTAGGAAGAGAAAGCTTCTCCACCATGTCAACGCTAGCCAGATTATTGCAGCTCCCTCCATCAATGATGATCCGTATAGCTCGCTCTTTTACAACGCCTCGTGTTTGGAACAGATTGTGGCGTTGATCATGCTCAGCTTTGCTCAATTGCACGCTCAACACACGTTGTGCAACTAAGCTCCTGTACTGATCAGCAGTGTCAGCTTCCATTACCTCCATCTCTCTCTCAGAATCAGAATTAGCACCATCACGTGCAGCAATAAGGGCCAATGTATCTTCATCAAAGTCACTTGCAGAATCATATTCTCCATCTTCACGCACCAACATCACACGCTTGGTTCTGCATTCTCTCTCTATGTGACCAAATCCCAAGCATTTGCGACATTGAATGTCGCGCGTCTTCCCCGTGGAGGCCATCGAAGATGAACTCCGAGGAGGACCAGCAGATGGTGGTGAAGTAGCAGCCGGTGGTGCTCGTGATGCAGGCGCGGTGTACTTGGAGGTAGAAGGTGCTGGTGTAGCCCCACGAGATTGTGGCGCTGATTGTCGCGTAGTCCATGACGATGTACGACCTGCAGAAATATTAGCTCTTCTCCATGGTGGTTGACGATCCTGCACTTCACGTTCAGCTTTGCAAGCAAGATGAAACAAGCGAGTAATAGTGTTGTACTCCTTATAATCTAAAATATGCTGAATCTCTTTATTCAAACCACCAAAGAAACGTGCAAGCATAGCCTCATTATCCTCTACAATACCACAGCGAATCATGCCAGTTTGCAATTCTTGATAATAGTCTTCTACAGAATTTTTTCCTTGTTCTAAGCGAGACAATTTTTTAAGCAAATCACGCTGATAATGTGGAGGAACAAAACGAGTACGCATAGCAAGTTTTAAACCAACCCAAGTAGTAGGAATATTAGCATGATGTACTCTACAATGTTCAGACCACCAAATAGATGCAAAATCTGTGAACTCACAAGTAGCAGCACTAACACGCAAATGATCAGGATAGCGTAAACATGCAAAGCGTTGCTCTACTTCCAATTCCCATGTAAGATATGCATCAGGATTATATCTACCCTCAAATGGCGGAATATTCAATTTAAGTTTAGCAACATGATCATCATCACGTACCGGCCGTGGAGGTGGGCGAGCGTTGCGGTTCAGTTGTCGTGGACGACCAGGTGCAGGTTGTTGGACCTCCTCGTCATCCAGCATGTTCTCATCTACTTGCTCATCCTCGTTCCCTCCATAGTCCTCGTATCCTTCATCAGAAGGCGCGTCATGTGCGGCTGCTGCAGCAGGAGCGGTACCCGCAGGAACATCCGCACGAGGAACGCGGCGTGCGCGGCGTTGCACGTTGGCGCGAGGCGGCGGTAACCGAGCCAACACCTCCTCGGAACTTGGCGCTGCTTGCGCTGAAAGCTGCATCGAGGCTATCCATCTTGTCCAGCCGCGCCGGTGAGTCGGGCGCCAACGTCACCAAGTCGCGCATCTACGTCGGTTGTATGCCCGCCCAAAAGATGGAGGAAGTGAGCATGCATCTCTGTATTCGTCATCTTATCCGGGTCAACGTTCGCCGACTCTGTGCCTGTCATGGTTAGTACAGAAAAAGCACAAATGTATATGCCTACAAACTACGGAATATGGTGGTTCACGCGCAATTCGTCAAGCAAAATACAAAGCTCTTACAAGTTCTTACCAAACAGGAGGAAGGCGATGTAACAACCAACAAGGATCAGCGTCTCCAAAGATTGCCAAAGCGATTACCAAGTGTCGACACAGTGCACGTGGAGACAATATGTAGAGCTGTAGGAAGGCTAATATGGTAGCAAAACAGCAATTGTCAAAACAGCGATGCAGTATTGAAAGTATGCTCAACAACGGTACTGTGCTGGTCCTAGGCTAGACCGTACTAGAGACGCGAGCCTAGAACACTAACGAGGTCACGGCGCGGCACACAAGCAACGAGCAGCGATGAGGTGGCGATGATGTGGCGACGCGAGGTGCGAAAAATCACTATGATGGCAAGTGTCTCAAACTGATCCCCAAGGTCTAAAAACAGTATAGCCTCAGAAAATTTTTTGTCGAAATTTCTGGAAAGTGCTCCGGAAAGCGCGCAGGCGCCAAAAAAATGTCGCTATAACGGCCAGTGGCGAAAAGTGATCG
>JAUUTY010001293.1:0-70293 GCA_030979885.1 Lolium multiflorum
CCAAAAACACGAGGTGGGTCCCACTCGGTTAAAGGGTCGGCCCATTTGTTTGTAGGGTCCCGCACTCTGGCTTAAGTGAGCAGCCCAACAAAATAGTGGGCGGGCCAAAAACACGGGTGGAGTCCCACTTTCTGTTAAAGGGCCGGCCCATTTAGTATGTAGGGTCCCTCATATAAGTGGGCTGGCCCGACAAGATAGTGGGCCGGGCAAAGCACGAGGTGGGTCCTTTCTGGTAAAAAGCCGCCCAATTAGTATGTAGAGTCCATACATATAGCGGGTGCGTAAACCCAACAAGATAGTGGGCAGGCCAAAAACGCGGGTGGATCCTTTCCTCTTAAAAGGCGGCCCATTTGTATGTGGGACCACCATATAGCAAGTCCGGCCCAACAAGATAGTGGGCGGGCCAAAAACACATGTGGGTCCCACTTTCTAAAGGGCCGGCCCAACTAGTATGTGGGGTCCACCATATAGCAAGTGGGCCGGCCCAACAGGATGAGTGGCCGGGCCAAAAACACGGGTGGGTCCCACTTTCCTGTTAAAGGGCCGGCCCATTTATTATGTGGGGTCCACAAAAAAGCAAATGGGCTGGCCCAACTAATTAGTGGGCCGGCCCAGTAGTTGGTGGGGTCCACCTTAAAGCAAGTGGGCCAGCCCAATTAGTGTGTGGGGTCCACCGTAAATCAAATGGGCTGGCCCAAGAAGTAAGTGGGCCAGCCCGTTTAGTTGCTGTTTATATGCCGGCATAATATGCGCTTTAGGATTTTGCGGGCAGGCACATATGTGATTTCGCTTAATTGGGCCGTTTAAGGGATGGGAATTCGTGATTTAGATACTGAGAATATTTACGCAGCATTGATTTCTGTCGGATAGCCTCACTTACCACAAGGACCAAAGAAAAAATGCGCGAAAGAACTATAAAAACTAACTAAATATTACATCAGCTGCAAGGCATTGAAAAAAATATTACAGAACCCAGAGAAATTGAATGGTAATTAAACCTAGCAATACAATGAAGCGATCCGGCAATCTTTTAAGTTGTCCATGCAGCACCTATATCTGAAACAAAGACATTACAAGTTAAGACAACAACAATGGAAAGGCAAAGACACTACAATATTGTTTGGCAAAGAATTTGGAACTCATCATTTCGTCGTTATAACAAGATCATTGTAATGCGCACAATAAGCAAACAAAGAGTGCATGCCGCATACCAACAGCCAATATAACAGAGCATGTTAGAATGAAACAGCAGACTTACTACTGTCGAGTCCCATGCAAACCAACATGTTCAGGGAGTACAAAATTGGCATGAACAACATAGTAGCAGGCTATAAATTTTGTAACAACGACTGAGCAAGATGAAGTTATGATGGCTACATCTACAGAGCAGGGAATGTAAACCAAAAATAGAAGTTACGATGGCAAAAGCTAAAGAGGAGGGAATGTGAACCAACATGTGCCAAGTGCAATTACTTCATTTTGGCCGTGAACTAAATAATACTCCTGAACTTATAGTGAAGGGGATGCAAATCAAGATGTTTCGGGATATAAACTTGTAATGAGCAACACATGGAGGATAGTTAATGCTGGAGCTTAGGATGGACCAGATACAGAATATAGTGGGATCACCTGTGAACTTGTATAAGAGGGAATGCAAACCAATATGTTCAGCTTTCCATATGTGAGCGTCATGCCAAGTCAGAGAAACAAGTCAATAATGCAGCTTTTGAAGAACAAGATGGCACGCAAAATTATTATCTAGTAGTATGACAAGTTTATTTGTACTACAGGCTAGATAGCAGAGTGATAGCATGCCAAACTAAGTCCTTACTTTGTTAGCTTACAATGAACTAGATACAAAACAATGGCATCACCTGTAGTACAGGGAATGCAAGCCAACATGTTCATGGAGTAAAAAATTGGCACAAACAACATAGTAGCAGGCCATAATTTTTGTAACAACGACTGAGCAAGATAAAGTTATGATGGCTAGATCTACAGAGCAGGGAATGTAAACCAAATATAGAAGTTACGATGCCAAAAGCTATAGAGCAGGGAATGCGAACCAACATGTGCAATTACTTAAAATTGGCCATGAACTAAATAATAGCAGGATGTTACTATAATACCTACAGTATAATTTTTGTAACAACGACTGAGCAAGATAGAAGTTATGATGGCTACATCTACAGAGCAGGGAATGCAAACCAAAATGTTCAATCGCTTAAAGTTAGCAATGAAGTAGAAAATAGCAACGTGTTACGGTCATAGCTAGGAATGAACTAAAAGAGCTTCAGACAAACAAGCATCTGAACCCAGAACATGGCGCTAAAACAAGGGACTTACATTAGGAGAAGCACTCTGTGGGAGTCACAGCAGATCTTCCTGGGGTTGATAGATCCGGTGATGAAGTACGCTACATGTGCTACTTGGGGTTGGAGAGACGGCCATTACACTTCATGGTTACTCATCTAATCTGCAAAGACGTAACGGCGCGTCGTTAGCACAAACAGGTTCCCCCAAGATTAAACAAGAACTTGCAGGCAAGCAATAGAAAAGCGACAGTAGAAGAGTTTAGATCATGCACTGCGCCGGTGAAGCAGATCCGGTTCATGCACAGCGGTGTCGGTGAGCAAGATCCGATGCGGTGGACGACGGATCCGGCGAAGCGGCTCCGGCGGGGTGGACGATACCGCAGCTGAAGCGACTGCGGTAGACTGCTGGATGAGCATATGGTTTCGAGGTTCGGCGGGGATGATCCGGTCCGGTTGATGACGGCGTCGATGAAGCGGCTCCGGCAGGCAGCCGGATGACGAGGATCGCGAGGGCTCGGGTAGGCCAGGGAAGTCCGGCGGGGATGTTCCGGTGCGGTGGTCGTGGAGGTGGGAGAGAGGGACTTGGGAAGTTCCGGTGGGTGGTCTGAGGGAAATGAATTTTTTTGGGAGGGTTTCCGGGCTAGGGAGGTGGTGATCCAAAAAATGACGGGCAGACCCCCCCACCAACCGACTTTGCTGCCATCTCCACAGGGGTAGAATGGGAATTTGGAAGCGTGTGAAATTTTTGTATTTTGTGGGCGGGAAGTTTTGCCGCTATGAGATTTTGAATTTGGCCACCGTCCAAGTATAATGATAAAAAATTATGAGACCGTACTAGTACCTCTGTTCAAGGCCGAGTGCAAAATCAAATCATCATCACGTTGAAAATTTGTTACCAACTTACCATGATCATGATCTACCTCTGAAAATGGGCGCATCCACTAAAACTTGCAAAGTATAATGATACAAATTTGTGAGACCGTACTAGTACTTATGTTCAAGGTCGAGTGCAACATCAAATCATCATTATATTGAAAATTGTGTTACCATGATCATGATATTTCTCTGAATTTGGCGCAACCGCTAAATCTCGCAAAGGATAATGATAAAAAAAGGTGAGATTGTACTAGTTCTTATGTTCAAGGCCGAGTACAAGATCAAATCATCATCACGTTGAAATTTGTTACAATGATCATGACATATCTCTAAAATTAGTGCATCCGCTAAATCTTGCACGTGGCGCATCTCGGTGCGGAGCAACAAGTCGGTGCTATCAAGGTTGAGGCGTCGGTAGCGTCATCGGGCTCTCATCTCTTGATAGATCTTCTACATGGCGCGGCGCACCACCCGCCGATAAGCAGTCACATGTGAGACCGAGGTGGAGACGTCCCCGGCATCCTCGAGGCGCGGCCGCCCTTCTACGAGCCAGCGTCGACTCAAGGTATGAATCCATGTGGTGTCTTAGATTTATTGTTCTTCTCTTATGATTATTTTGAGCCGAACATGTGTGCTCTTTCTCTGAATATATTGCTTGAAAAGCTTACCAAGTTACTTAAATTCACTTTGTTCTTAATCTTGCGAGCTAATATTGTTATTTTTAATGAACGGTGGTGTGCGCAAGCAGAGTTATTTGTGGATGTGTTGAGCTGTTAGGCATAAGTCGAAATCCTCATCTAAACGAGGCCTCAGCTTAACACATAAAAAAGGTGTTCAATCTCGCCCACAATACCCTCTTCTTTCCTCTCCCTTTATTGGAACTTGTTTTGCAGACAAGGAAAGTGGCACGTGTAATGTGAGTAAAACCCTCTTAGCCAAAATCATCTACGAGCAAGATTTTCTATATTGTAGATGCCCCAATTGACTCTCATCCCCAAAGTAGTTTTTTTATGTCAGTATAGACTTCTTTACTGGATGTATACTATCGTACATGGCATGCATTTGCCTAATGAGCAACATTGTATTGCTATTCTAGCCAACCTGATCGATATGTCAAGCTTCATGCACGAGATGCCATGTTTAATTTACTCCCTCGCTCTGATCCATATTTCTTGATGTGAAATGAATGTGAATCGGAGGGAGTACTTTTCTTAGATAGTACTATATCATTTCAAAAAAAAGTACTACTACATCACAAATGCATCAAAAGAGTACTACATCACAAGACCACCACGGTTGTACTAGTAGAGTTTAATGCTGAACTTCCAAAGGGATTAAGATTACACATATGAACTTTAAACATGACCAGGAGCATGAGGGCCAGCAGCAGGGGCGTTGACGTGGAGCAAGCTAGGCAAGACGTAATTCTGGAGGAAGAGGCCATATGATGCGTACTTGGCCTTGGTTGCAGGGCGGTGTTTCCCCCTATGTACTTAGGCCTACACCCATCGCATGTTGGATCAGGCTGTGGATGTCCTTCTAGAGAAATTTGCCACATAATGGGCAAAATAGCTCCCCGCGCGTATGCAGAAACGAATTTCACCACCCTTCAGCCGCTTGAGAACATAGCGGCTTTTCCGGTCCCTGCGCACCTTGTTGTTGTCCATGTCATCAGAATACTCCTATGAATTATTAAGTACTACATAATCAAGTTTTTATGACAGATCGAATAAATACTCCACTAACATAATCAAACCTTAGAAACCCTAAAATTAAATGTGTAGAACAAGTAAATGGCAGAAGAAATCGTAATAAATCATGAGAAACCCTATGAACAACCATGAACATTAGCCACAACAATTGCAAGTCCACTAAGTATGAACACATAAATTGATTATATGACTACATGGCAGATTAGTCGAAATTAAACTAGAATCTGATCTTACGAATCGTAGAATCAATTACATCTACAAGAACAAGGTAGGATATCAAATCAATCAAGAACCAGGCTCGTGCAAACCATGTGAACAGCAATATGACACAAAGAGGGTTGGGACAGTTTCGGTAAAAGAGAAGTACCTCCTCGTCATCACCCTCAACATCCTCCTGGAACTGAACGTTTGGGCCGAAATCATCGAAGGGGTCGAGGTTCGCGTCCAGCATCGGGCCTAGGAAGACCTCGCCGTGGTGGCCTGCAACGCCGTGCACATCTTCGGCGGGATAAACAACGTTGGTATCCACCTTCTGCTCGACGGCCAGGACGCCCGTTTCGACCGAGGTCGAAGAACCAGACAAGCAGAGGAGACGAGCGGCATGGGTGCCCGGTGAAGCCTCACCCGTCGTGACGGCTAGGATGCCCATTTCGACCGAGGTTGAAGAATCCGACAAGCAGAGGAGACGAGCGGCTTGGGTGCCCGGTGAAGCCTCACCCACCACGAAGGCCACTACCGTAGAGGCATCCTCTGCGTGGGCGGTCGCCTATTGCTCCGCCTCGTATGCAATACCTATCTTCATGCTGTTGTGGTTGGAAACGGGAAAGTCGATGCCTCAGAGGTGCGGTGAGTGGATGGGGGTTTTCACAGTGTGGGGGAGGCAAGTTGGGGGAGTGGAGAGGACGAGCTCGCGAGAGATGATGAGGCCGATTATGTTATAGCCTCCGACCCCCTGTATCCAGTAGTGGACGCGTGAAGTCATGCATGTACTCGACTTTCCACTTTCTGGGAGACGTGTACGAAACTTTTTTTTGGACCATTTAACTTCATCTGGGACTCATGTATACCAATACTTCCAAACGTCATAAGTAATTCAAAATCATTCAGAATAATATGAGACCTTAACATTTTATTTTTTGTGTCAGATATTGTCTATGAAAAATAACATCCTTCAAAAAATAAATCGCCTATGCCAATCCGATCATGCCCGTCTACTCCAACTAGCTTCCTCGAGTAATTTGTCACCTTACATTCTTAAAATGAACCAAAATTTGGCACAGGGGTGCATCATCACATGGAAAATGATGTTACCATTCTGTCTTCCCATTTTTTTTTGAATTTTTCAAAATTGTCATGCCCTAACGGAAAAAATGTACTCCTTCTAAGAAGCATGTATCAGAATGGCATTACCAAAACCTAGGGGTGGGGTGGGGGGAGGGGGGCACATGGTGGTGTGATGATACATCACATTTGGACCACACAACACCATTTGGACCAACCAAAAAAAAACACCCTACACAAACCCTGGTCAAAACTAGTTTGACCAATATTACAAAATTTGTACGGAGTACATAATTCAGAAACCGTCAGAAATATACGAAGCATTCACGAGTCCCCAAAGTCAGTGACTTTGAGTCACTTACAACTGTGGTCCACATATCAGTCACCCAAAGTCATGGCAAAGTCAGCTTGGCAAAGTCACCGACAGACAAAGCAAGCAGTGAACAGACAACTCCGTAGCACTGAAAAGACATCTCACAGAAAAGGCTAGTACTACCTTTTCTTCCCGGATAAGCAAAAATAGCTGATCGGTACTGACGAAATGCACCAGGTCCGCAATGTACTCCAGCTATAAGTGAAGCATGCCTACCACTGAAGAGGAAATTCAAGATTCCACCAGATCCCCATATCACTCTTTTGCATAAAACACGGACATATCTTTTGCACAATTCACCACTTGTTGGTCTAATCTATCGCAGCTTCCATCAGTTGGTCATCCAATTAACGATTTAACGGATTAGAAAAATAAGCGGTGGAATTAGAAGTACTAGTAGCGAAATGTGCAAAATATACCGCCCTTCCCGAGGGGGTTTGTCCAGAAGAGGGCCGGATGACAATGTCCCGGGTGCATCCAGAAACGAGAGGGGTAGTTTCTAATACATGTAAGAAATTATTTTACAAAAAGGTAGATATTAAGTAGTACAACTATTAGTACAGTACTACTATTTCGAGGGAAAATGCCATGTCGTGCGACCTCTAATCAATGAGTAGAAGTTGTAGGTGCGCCTAACATGCATTGCTGAAAGCTGGTTCCGCTGGAATTTGAGCTCAGCCGGGGCGGATTCTGCGAAGTTCGCCCGACGTCACTCATGTATCCCACCAAACTGCTCACTTCTTTCAATGTCTCTTCTCTTTCACTGCAGCTCTCCAACATCAGGTGCATCAACTTATCTTGTGCCTTCTGCCTCTCGAGAAGGGCAAGGATGGCGATGTCAGCATATTCAAGGTTCAACTTTTGGAGCTGTACTTTATCCTGAAGAAGGATTTTGTACTCTATATCAGACTTGTCTCTGTCGAGGCACACAGTCTTGAGTATGCTGCTGGCTTTCTCCGCTGATGCTTTCTGCTTAATCAGCTCGTTCTTCAACATATCGCGCTCATTTCGAAGGCTGCAAATGAGCTCCACAAGAGTTTTCGAATTCTTCTTCTTGGCAGCCAAATCGTCTCGGAGGCGATCACACTCTAAGCTGAGCTCCTCGTTTTTTTCCATCAAGATGGCGACAGTGGTGTCGATAGTCGGCGCCGCTTCCTTCAGGGCGAAATCATCGGTAGCAAGTAAGCGCAAAGGAAGAAGAAGAAGAAGAAGAAGAAGAAGAAGAAAAGAAGTTTGGTGCTACCTCATTTCGCCGGGGTAGGGCCGGGTTGAAATCATCGGACGACGATGATTCCTTGGTCGTGGAAGTTGGTGCAGTAGGGGCGTCGTTGGAACTTCCAACCCTTTAAGATGTATAACCATAGAGACTCTTAAAGAGCTTGAGCCCGGGCAAGAAGAAACGAAAGTACATGGCGAAGGAAACTAACCCGGTGAGCACAGCACGGACGCGTTTCGGCGGCGGCGGCGGCGACGGCGAGCCCACTTGGTTTCTGGAAGCGTCTCTCGAAATTTCGAGCCGGCGTTTTTTCTCCGCGTACTTGACCGCCGACGACCTGAATTTTGAAGACATTGCTGGAGGAGAGAGCGACGAACAAATGTTTGTTAGGTGGAGAGAGGAAGAAAGTGAATGGAACGAGAGAGTTTAGCGTTTTGCCCTTATAGTCATAGTCGCTAACCGTGACGCGGGAAGGTTGGTCGTCGGCGTTTAATGGTCTCCCGCGTGGAAACCGAGGCGGCCACGAGGCAGCGGCTGGCCACGCGGCGTCCAGTCGCCTACGCCGCCGTAAATAAGGGTAGTTGCCTACCACCACCAGGTGACATGCACCTTTTCCATGTCACCGTGTGACATGCGGCCTAAATTCAAATTTAAAACATTGCGAAAAAAATCATGCATCCGGTGACATGCCCATGGCATGCCACCGATGAAGAGTTCCGTGCCATGCACTCTGGCACTCTGCGCCGTCTTGGATCAGAAAATGAGCGAAGAACGAGGACGAGGCACTAGTTCAAATTTAGGATGAAGTTTAAGTTTTATTTTGGTTTAAATTAGATTAGAGGGAGTAGTACTCTTACTTTATTACTCGTACTTGTGTTAATGTAGTAGTATTATTATGGTGGTGTACTTGCGTCCGTGTACTGCTTGTTTCAGCTGTTTTGGTGAAGGAGACATGCATCACCCTTTTTGGTGATATATCTAGTCGTCATGTAGCCCTCTACCATGTACTATTTTTGCTATGAATATATGTGGTATTGATTGTCAAAAAAAAAACCCCAAGATCCTGAAAAACTGTTGGTCTATCCCGAGAAACGAGGAGGTTTAAGGAAACGAGGAGTCCAGCGCGTGCGGAAGGAGCTTTAATCGTGCGAGCATGCAGGGGCAAAATGAGGAAACTAGCGATTACTTTCTCTCCTGCCAGTCTTATACCTTAATAAATGGGCAAACTGAGCACGTTGTAGCTAATCCTTTTATTAATTAAACAGCTATATTAGTCAATAAGATTGCCTTATGTTTTTCCTCAGTTTTCGCCAAGCCCTTATTTGTTACCCGCAGAAGGAGCTCAGACGGGAGGATTCCAGTTTAGTTGACCGTTCCGTGCTGACGTGTGGGGCTAGTAGAAAGGGACCGCGTGGGACAGGACGAGACCGCGTTTGGTTGTACGTGAGCAGGAGCTGGGTTCTGTCTCTCTCGGCGCGAATTGGCATTTTTAAGAGCACCTTTTCCCCCTCTGTCTCTTTGTCTTTATTAACCAAAAGTATCAAATCTAGAGAAGCTTGCATTTCTGTCTTTCTTCAATTATTTGTGCCTTTTGGCCCTCGTTGTTTGCCCAATATGGCAGCAAATCTAGTACTCCCTCTGGTCCATATGTATGTAGTTAAATCTAGAAGCAAATCTCCAGGGTAATGTACTCCGTACGACAAATTCGCAGTAATAGTAAATCGAGAAAACAAAGTAGGGCCAACAAAATATACTCCAGTAGAATAGGGATAGATAATAGGGATCCCTCCCTAGATAATAAGCTGCATACACAGCAGCCAACAGGTTCGAGGTTCTTCACAACACCATCATACTAACAACATAACAACAAGGGATCCCTAGCTAACAACAAAATAGAAGCTGCTTTGCAGCAGCAGCAGCACACGTCCGGGACTCCGCCTACCCCATCTGCCTCCACTTGTTGCTCCCCTTGGGAGCCTTGGGCTTGAGCGGAGGCATGCGCCCGGCGGAGATCTCCACCCGCTGGATGCTGCGGAGGTGCATGCCGAGCGCCATGTGCTTGGCGCGGAAGGAGTGGGGGTTCACCGACGCGCCGACCTTGGGGTTGGTGTTGCCGATGTTCTCGGCATGCGTGAGGAGGCAGTTGAAGTCAGTGCGGCCGAGCCTCCTAGTGCAGAAGGGGCACCTGTAGACACCCTTGGCGAAGTAGGAGACGTACTGGCCGACCTGCAGCCTCCGCAGCACCTGGCGAGTCTTGACGTCATGGTGCTCGTCGTCGCTGCCGACGTCGCTGCCAGACAGCTGATCCATATCAAACGGGAACTATTAGTGAATGAGATGCAACGATGACTAACGTGCATGATAACAAAGTAAGGAAAAACAGAGCCAGCCTCAGTTAGAGTGGACACGATTATATGTCTACAGGGATGGTGTTAGCGAACCATAGCTCATGCACAACAGATTTGTACACAGCAATGGTTCGCTGAACCCACTCTGTAAAAATTTGTGCCCAACGATTCATCATAGGCAAAGAAACAGATTCCAGATCTGATTTTGAACAGATTCCAGAATATTTGCAAAATTAAACGGTTGATATCTTTTGATTCCTGCATAAAATAACTGACTGAGATCCCATAAATTAACTGATTGAGATCCCATTATTACTTGCATAAATTAACCGAACGGCCGAACTCCAAATCTTAAACGAAATCAAGAAGGGATCAAAGCAAAATGGAATAAAATCGATCGGCGCAAATATTAACCCAATACTCAACCATCTACAGATCGGCACTAATAGTTACTAGGGAACCAGCAAAAATAGGGTTCAAAAAGGAATGGGCGAAGAAAAAAGGGAGCAAACCATAGTTACCTCGTTCCATGGGTCGTCCATGAAGGTGTCGTAGGGGTTCGGAGGCGAGATGTACGGCACCGGCTCATAGGGGTCCCATCCCGGCGGGATACGACCGCCACCGGCGGCGGCGACGGCCTTTGAGGGGACGACGTCGAAGAGGGAGGCGTCGCGCTTGGAGCCGACGGCGTCATGGACGATGGGATTCGCATTCTCCATGTCCATCTCGCCTGCAGAGAGGGAGAGGGTTTTTGCTTTGGAGAAGATGATGGGACGTGAGAGGCGGCGTTGCATGAGCGAGTGAGAGTGACAGAGATAGTGCGAGGAGGCGTCTATAAAGGCGAGGGGTGGTTAATGCGACCCGCGTCCTACGCGTCCACCATTTAACGTCTGCACGTCTTGGGCTTCTGCAACGCGACACGCGTCCACAATTGCACGTCTTCGACTTCTGCACCGCGACTCGCGTCAGTACCCGTCAACAATTGCACGTCTTCCACTTCTGCACCGCAACACGCGTACTCGAGTCTAACCCTGGAAATTTAGATATACTCTCGAGTCTTATACTGTAGCATTTTTTGTGTGCTCGGTTTTCCCCTTGAGTACTAATACTGGCTAGTGCAATATACTCAGTTTTACCTCAAGTGCCTGGTCAACAGAGAGTCAACAAATGGGATTAACTAGTTAAATGAGTCAACAAATGGGATTATCAGTTCGTTTTCACGTGTTAAACTTGTCTAAATATTGGTCAAACCAAGGATTTGACCAAGATTCAAATGGGCAGAAAATAAAAAAAATCAGAAAAATGAAAAACCAAAGCACATAGTCTTCTTATGTCATATAGTAAGCATTAAAGTTGATAAACAAGGTCTAGACATATTCAAACCAGAAAAATCATGTATCCCTAAACTCTGTCTTATGTAGTCAAGCATGAAGAGAAGTACTTTTGGGTTTCAAACATGGAAATTTCAAAAACCACCCAAAAGCTTCATTTTAGTGTGACTAAGAAGGATCAAGGCTTACCTTTTCATTTTCATGTTTTAAACTTGTTTAAATCCTGGTCAAATATAGGTTTGACCAAGATTCAAACATAAAATAAAAATATAGAAAAATGAAAAATAAAGCACATAGTCTTCTTATGTCATATAGTAAGCATTAAAGTTGATAAACAAGGTCTAGAAACTTGTCTAAATATTGGTCAAACAAGGATTTGACCAAGATTCAAATGGGCAGAAAATTAAAAAAATCAGAAAAATGAAAAACCAAAGCACATAGTCTTCTTATGTCATATAGTAAGCATTAAAGGTGATAAACAAGGTCTACACATATTCAAACCATACAAATCATGTATCTACATACTCCCTAACCCCTAAACTCTGTCTTATGAAGTCAAGCATGAAGAGAAGTGGTTTTGGGTTTCAAACATGGAAATTTCAAAAACCTCCCAAAAACTTCATTTTAGAGTGACTAAGAAGGATACATGCTTCTTTTTCATTTTCATGTTTTAAACTTGTTTAAATCTTGGTCAAACCTAGGTTTGACCAAGATTCAAACAAAAATTAAAAATCAGAAAATGAAAAACCAAAGCACATAGTCTTCTTATGTCATATAGTAAGCATTAAAGTTGATAAACAAGGTCCATATTCAAACCATACAAATTATGTATCTACCCCCTAACCCCTAAACTCTGTCTTATGGTTAAGCATGAAGAGAATGGTTTTGGGTTTCAAACATGTTTCAAAAACCTCCCAAAAACTTCATTTTAGAGTGACTATAAGGATACATGCTTCCCTGGTCATTTCATGTTTTAAACTTGTTTAAATCTTGGTCAAACCTAGGATTTGACCAAGATTCAAAGGGCATCAAAATTTAAAAAAATCAGAAAAATGAAAAACCAAGCACATAGTTTTCTTATGCATATAGTAAGCATTCAGTTGATACAAAAGTCTATACATATTTAAACCATACAAATCATGTATCTATAACCCTAAACCTTAAACTCTGTCTTATGAAGTCTAGCATGAAGAGAAGTCGTTTTGGGTTTCAAACATGGAAATTTCAAGAACATCCCAAAAGCTTCATTTTAGTGTGACTAAGAAGGATCAAGGCTTACCTTTTCATTTTCATGTTTTAAACTTGTTTAAATCCTGGTCAAATATAGGTTTGACCAAGATTCAAATGGGCAGAAAATAAAAATATAGAAAAATGAAAAACCAAAGCACATAGTCTTCTTATGTCATATAGTAAGCATTAAAGTTGATAAACAAGGTCTAGTCTTATTCAAACTAGACAAGTCATGTATCTACCCGCTAACCCCTAAACTCTGTCTTATGAAGTCTAGCATGAAGAGAAGTCGTTTTGGGTTCAAACATGGAAATTTCAAGAACATCCCAAAAGCTTCATTTTAGTGTGACTAAGAAGGATCAAGGCTTACCTTTTCATTTTCATGTTTTAAACTTGTTTAAATCCTGGTTAAATCTAGGATTTGACCAAGATTCAAATGGGCATAAAATAAAAAAATAGAAAAATGAAAAACGAAAGCACATAGTCTTCTTATGTCATATAGTAAGCATTAAAGTTGATAAACAAGGTCTAGACTTATTCAAACTAGACAAATCATGTATCTATCCGCAAACCCCTAAACTCTATCTTATGAAGTCAAGCATGAAGAGAAGTGCATGGTTTTGGGTTTCAAACATGGAAATTTCAAAAAACTCCCAAAAAATTCATTTTAGAGTGACTAAGAAGGATACATGCTTCCCTTTTCATTTTCATGTTATATACTTGTTCAAATCTTGGTCAAACCTAGGATTTTACCAAGATTCAAATGTGCATCAAAATTCCAAAAAAATAAAAAAATGAAAAAACAAAGCACATAGTTTTCTTATGTCATATAGTAAGCATTAAAGTTGATAAACAAGGTCTAGACATATTCAAACAAGAAAAATCATGTGTCTACCCCCTAACCCTAAACTCTGTCTTATGTAGTCAAGCATGAAGAGAAGTGCTTTTGGGTTTCAAACATGGAAATTTCAAAAACCACCCAAAAGCTTTATTTTAGAGTGACTAAGAAGGATCCATGCTTATCTTTTCATTTTCATATTTTAAACTTGTTTAAATCATTGTCAAACCTAGTATTTGACCAAGATTCAAATGGGCATAAAATTAAAAAATCAGAAAATTGAAAAACTAAAGCACATAGTCTTCTTATGTCATATATATAGTAAGCATTTAAAAGATGATAAATAAGGTCAAGACAATTCAAATAATACAAATCATGTATCTACCCCTAACCCTAAACTCTATCTTATGAAGTCAAGCATGAAGAGAAGTGGTTTTTGGTTTCAAACACAAAAATTTCAAAAACCTCCCAAAAGCTTCATTTTAAATAGACTAACTTATTAATTATGAAGGATCCAGGATTGATTACCTTTTCATTGTCATGTTTTAAACTTGTTTAAATCTTGGTCAAACCTGGGATTTGACCAAGATTCGAATGGGCATAAAAATTAAGAAAAAAATCGTAAGAATGAAAAACCAAAGCACATAGCCTTCTTATGTCATATAGTAAGCATTCAAATTGATAAACAAGGTCTAGACATGTTCAAACCAGAAAAATCATGTATCTACCCCTAACCCTAAACTATGTCTTATGAAGTCAAGCATGCATGAAGAGAAGTGGTTTTGGGTTTCAAACATGAAAATTTCAAAAACCTCCCAAAAACTTCATTTTAGAGCGACTAATAAGGATCGATGCTTACCTTTTCATTTTCATGTTTTTACTTATTTGAATCTTGGTCAAATCCTAGGTTTGACCAAGATTTAAACAAGTTTAAAACATGAAAATGAAATGGGAATTGTGTATCCTTCTTAGTCAGTCTAAAATGAAGCTTTTGGGATGTTCTTGAAATTTCCATGTTTGAAACCCAAAACCACTTAAGACAGAGTTTTTGGTTAGGCGTAGATACATGATTTTTCTTGTTTGAATATGTCTAGACCTTGTTTATCAACTTGAATGTTTATGACATAAGAAGGCTATATATGTGCTTTGGTTTTCCATTTTTTTTCATTTTTTCGAAGTTTTTATGCCCATTTAAATATTGGTCAAATCCTAGGTTTGACCAAGGTTTAATCAAGTTTAAAACATGACAATGAAAAGGTAAGCATGAATCCTTTCTCAGTCACTCTAAAATGAAGGTACTTGAAATTTTTATGTTTGAAACACAAAACCCCAGTTCTCTTCATATGTTTGACTTCATAAGACAAAGTTTAGGGTTAGGGGTAGATATGATTTGTTTGGTTTGAATATGTCTAGACCTTGTTTATCAACAGATGCTATATGACATGAAAAACTATATATGTAACTTTAGTTTTATTTTTTTATTTTTTGAATTACAGCGGTTAGATCTTGAGTCCAGATCTCAGAGGTTGACAGAGTTAAAATAAGTTTAAAAAATGGCAATGAATAACATGGATCCTTCTTAGTCATAAAATGAGCTATTTTGGGAGGGTTTAATGGAGATCTCATGTTTGAGGCTAAATCCTTCTCCTCATAGCCAACTTCATAAGACGAGTTTAGGGTTAAAGGGAGTAGATACATGTTTTATTATTGATACAAATATGTCTGAACCTTGTTTAAATCAGCTTGAATGCTTACTGTATGACATAAGAAGACTATGTTTTTTTTTTTTTTCTGATTTTTTTAATTGTTAAACCCATTTGATCTTAGTCAAATCCTAGGTTTGACCAAGTTTAAATAAGTTTAAAACATGAAAATGGAAAGATAAGCATGAATCATTCTTAGTCACTCTAAAAATCTTTCGGTCTGCAGAAGAGTCGAATCTGCAATCAGTAGTTACAAAAGCGACCCACCTTAGGGATGGATAATAAGACTTGGGCAATATAAACGTTGATACTACTTACTTTGTGATACTAAAATATATGTATCTAGACATATTTCAGTTGTAGATACATCCATTTTAACATCAAGTAATATGGATCGGAGGACTAGCTAAAGAACAATGAGAGGCAGTGTTTCTCTCCCCCAGCCTACTTGGCGGAGTGGCCCTCCATCAGGACAGGTGGTGATTCCGCTTCTCTCGTTGGAATTCCTTATCCCCCAGCCTACTCGGCGACGTGCGCTCCTCAGTGACCTGCGCGAGGGCGCCTCGGCGACCTACGCAAAGGTGGCTGGACTCGGAGCGCATCGACTTCCTTCTGCGGTGCCTGGATTGGATCGACCATCCCGCGCGTGTCCTCCACCATATTGTTTTTCTTCAAGATGCTGTCATCCATCATCTTCTTCACCGCATCATGTTGGGTGTTGAGGCTCCCGTTGAGAGCTTGAACGCACCTGTTTGATAGCTCGACGTTTTCTTCGCGAAGAAAGCCGCACTCGATCTTAAGCATCAAATTCTCGCCCTTGAGCTTCTTGATGACAGAGTTCGTTTCCTCACTTGATGGAACCCTCACATCATGCAGCTTGCCCCGGCCGGTGACCTCGTCCTTCAAAGTATCGACATCATCGCGAAAGTTGGAGGCGAGTTCCACGAGAGTTTTAAGCTCATCTCTGAAACACGCCGATGCTTCCTGCATGGCAATATCATCAGTACCGAAACAAAGTGACGAGAGGAAGACGAAAATGTCCAATCAGTGGTAACCTCTAAGCGCAGGAGACAGGGGTTGAAGTCGTCATGAGAAGATGTCAGGGTGCGTCGTGGGGCACTGAGATATGTATAAAAAGGATTAATACGGAATAAAGAGTTGGGACCTCCGGGCCAGGAAGAATCAAGAAACATGGCGATGGAAACCAACCAGGAATCTTCGACCGCACGACTGACGCCGTTCCGAGACGAGCGCGAAGCAGGGCCTTCGTTTTCTGGCGGGCCCTTTCTCGCGGCCAGCATCTGGATAGACCGCCGGCGGGAACTCTCCGCGTCCTTGGTCAACACTAGATGGTGCTTCTTCAAGCGAGATGGTGGCCTTGACTTCGGAGGCATCGCTGGAAGTGGAAGGAGACTGGAAGTGAAGCAAGAAGGGGATGGAAGAAGTACTCCCCCCTATTAAAACCAGACAACCGTCTCCTGCCCTCGCTTCGAGCAACCTGGTCCGCCCATCCTAAATCAACGGCCGAGAGGGGGCTCAAGGGTCAGGACGCGGGAGCAGAAGCAAATGAATCGAGAGCGGTCCGGAGTATCCTGTCCGTCCACCGTAAATCAACGGGACAGAGCGGCTACCTTCTCTTCGAAGGCTCTGGCGCGCAACCCGAGGAATGGACATCTGTCGGCTAGTATAGAATTTTATAGCACGCCATTAATCGAGCTAGCAGTACTGTACTACTGACTACAACTCTGATGGACGTCCAAAGCTCTGAATAGTCAGGGGAAACAATGAATGCGAGCCAGGGTAGTACTACTGTAGTAGTGAAGCAATGGGGATTATCTGGAGCAAGTACGGAGTACCGAGTACAGTACTACAAAAGTGCTGTTCGTTGTTTTCGCAGTTCATTTTAGCGTAACGTCCAGGTTGTTGTCGAACCAGCTGTTAGATTTTGGGTAATTATTGTTAAGTTGCTGCTTCTTAATTAAAATTTATCAAAGTCATGTAGACTAGATCGATTTGTGAGAACATCCCAAAAGCTTCATTCATTTTAGAATGACTAAGAAGGATCCATTCTTACCTTTTCTTTTCATGTTTTAAACTTGTTTAAACCTTGGTCAAACCTAGGATTTGACCAAGATTTAAATGGGCATAAAAATTCGGAAAAAATCAACAAATGAAAAACCAAAGCACATATATAGCCTTCTTATGTCATATAGTAAGCACTCGAGTTGATAAAAACTCTGTCTTATGAAGTCAAACATATGAAGAGAACTGGTTTTGGGTTTCAAACATGGAAATTTCACAAACCTCCCAAAAGCTTCATTCTACAGTGACTAAGAAGGATCCAGGATTACCTTTTTCATTTTCAATTTCTTAACTTGTTTAAATCTTGGTCAAACCTAGGATTTGACCAAGATTCAAATGGGTATAACAATTCAAAAAAAACGGAAAAAAACCAAAGAACATAGTCTTCTGATGTCATATAGTAAGCATTCAAGTTGATAAACAAGGTCTAGACATATTCAAACCAAACAAATCATGTATCTACCCCCTAACCCTAAACTCTGCCTTATGAAGTCAAGCATGAAGAGAAGTGATTTTGGGTTTCAAACATGGAAATTTCAAAAACCTCCCAGAAGCTTTAGAGTGAGTAAGAAGGATCCATGCTTACCTTTTCATTGCCATGTTTTAAACTTGTTTAACCTTGGTCAAACCCTAGGAATTGACCAAAATTCAAATGGGAGTAAAGTGAAAAATTCCAAAAAAATGGAAAAGCAAAACATATATAGCCTTCTTATGTCATATAGTAAGCATTCAAGTTGATAAACAAGGTCTAGACATATTCAAACCAGAAATATCATGTATCATATCTACCCCTAACCCTAAACTCTGTCTTATGAAGTCAAACATATGAAGAGAACTGGGGTTTTGGGTTTCAAATATAAAATTTTCAAGTACCTTCATTTTAGAGTGAGTAAGGAAGGATTCATGCTTACCGTTTCATTTTCATGTATTAAACTTGTTTAAACCTAGGATTTGACCAAGATTTAAATAGGCATAAAAAATTCGAAAGAAATCAAAAAATGAAAAACCAAAGCACATATATAGCCTTCTTATATCATATAGTAAAAAATTCAAGTTGATAAACAAGGTCTAGACATATTCAAACAAGAAAAATCATGTATCTACACCTAACCATAAACTCTGTCTTAAGTGGTTTTGAGTTTCAAACATGGAAATTTCACAAACCTCCCAAAAGCTTCATTTTACAGTGACTGAGGAGGATCCATGCTTACCTTTTGGCTTAAACGTTTGAAACCAAAAACCACTTCTCTTCATGCATGCTTGACTTCATAACACAGAGTTTAGCTAGGGTTAGGGGGTAGATACATGATTTTCCTGGTTTGAATATGTATAGACCTTGTTTATCAACTTAATTGATTGCTTACTATATGACATAAGAAGACTACGTGCCTTGGTTTTCATTTTTTGTTTTTTTTGAATTTTATGCTCATATATTTGAATCTTGGTCAAATCTTAGGTTTGACTAAGATTGAAACAAGTTTAAAACATGAAAATGAAAAGTGAAGCATGTATCCTTCTTAGTCTCTAAATCAGAAGCTTAGGATCGTCTGAGAATTTCTATGTTTGAAACCTAAACGGCTTCTCTTCATATGCTTTGAACTTCCTCCTCAACGAGAGGGTAGATACATGATTTTTGCGGATTTGGATATACCTAGATGTATTTAACGTTGAATCATACAAATATGACTATATAAGAAGACTACGTTGCTTTTGTTTTTCATTATTACGTTTTTCAATTTTTGTGCCCACCCATTTGTATCTTGGTCAAATCCTAGGTTCTGATAATGATTTAAACAAGATTAAAATATGAAAATGCAAAGGTAAGGCATGGATCCTTCTTGGTCACTCTAAAATGAAGCTTTGGAAACCAAAAACCACTTCTCTTCATATGCTTGAGTTCATAAGACGGGTTTAGGGGTTAGGGGTATAGATACATGATTTGTCTAGTTTGAATATGTCTAGACCTTGTTTTATCAACTTTACTATATGACATAAGAAAGCTATTTGCTTTGGTTTTTTTCTGATTTTTTTTTCAATTTTGATGCCCATTTTGAATCTTGTCAAATCCTAGGTTTGACCAAGATAGTTTAAATAAACTAAAACATGAAATATGAAAAAGAAGGAGCATGTATCCTTCTTGATACTCTAAAATGTAGTTTTTGGGAGGTTTTTGAAATTTCCATGTTTAAAACCCAAAACCACTTCTCTTCACATATTGACTTCATCAAACGAGTTAATAGTTTAGGGGTTAGGGAGTATAGATACATGATTTGTGTGGTTTGAATATGTATGGACCTTATTTATCAACAACTTTAATGCTTACTATATGACATAAGAAAACTATTTGCTTGGTTTTTCTTTTTTCAATTTTTTTTTTCAATTTTGATGCCCATTTGAATCTTGTCAAATCCTAGGTTTGACCAAGATAATTTAAACAAGTTTAAAACATGAATATGAAAAGGGAAGCATGGATCCTTCTTAGTCACTCTAAAATGAAGCTTTTGGGAGGTTTTTGAAATTTCCATGTTTGAAATCCAAAACCACTTCTCTTCACATGCTTGACTTCATAAGACAGAGTTTAGGGGTTAGGGGTATAGATACATGATTTGTCTGGTTTAATATGTCTAGACCTTGTTTATCAACTTTAATGCTTACTATATGACATAAGAAGACTATGTGATTTGGTTTTTCATTTTTCTGTTTTTATTTTTCTGCCCATTTGAATCTTGGTCAAATCCTAGGTTTGACCAAGATATAGACAAGTTTAACACGTAAATGAGTTAACTTGGATTTCCTACCCTTGAATCCATAGGAAACTTTGTTCTAATGCACTATAATAATCAATCGAGTTTTTACACCAACAGGTCTGTCACTTACGTGTGGTGCCCATGCGTGAGGTCCCACACTTCAGTGAGCACAAGTCACGTGCAATAGGTACGCAAACTCCCAGCCATTTTCTTTGTCAAGAGAAGACGCATCAGGATGCGTATTGGAAGTCTGTGGGTCCTTCTGGATCCTTCGGTCGTCCCTCTCACAAAAAAAAACAAATCTCTCTCATTCTCGGCCTCGCTCGACTCGCTCGCTCGCTCGCTCGCTCGCACCTCCTGCTCACTGACAAACCCTGCACAAAAGTCAACATCATCACCCGAAAAAGGGGAGACACCATAATTCTCTCCCTTCTTCTCTCCTTCCGAGTGATCCCTCTTCCTCCGAGTTTCACTCGACGGGCAAACACACATGTGCTGCCTAGTAATAATAAAAAGGTAGAAAAATCGACCTACGAATATATAATTAAATAGGTTAAACTAGGGTTTTACCCAGTACTACAGATCAAGGTTCAAAAAATCCAACTACGGGGTTCGAACAACACGATTCTAATCCAAGAATTTTTTCGACCTAGGTCACCCAAATGGCCTCAAACTATAGGGTTAGCATCTAGTGCAGTATGTGTGAAAATGTATGCACTATGTGTGCTATAACTTGTATGTCTTTCATATTTGAACCAAATTTGAATAAGTTTGAAATATTTGAAAAGGGGCTTTTGGCTTAAACGTTTGAAACCAAAAACCACTTCTCTTCATGCATGCTTGACTTCATAAGACAGAGTTTAGCTAGGGTTAGGGGATAGATGCATGATTTTCCTGGTTTGAATATGTCTAGACCTACTTTATCAACTTAATTGAATGCTTACTATATGACATAATAATACTATGTGCATTGTTTTTTATTTTTTTGATTTTAAAATTGTATGTCCATTTGAATCTTGGTCAAATCCTAGGTTTGAACATGGTTTAAACAAGTTTAAATCATGAATATGAAAAATTAAGCATCTATATATCCTTCTTAGTCACTCCAAAATGTAGCTCTTGGGAGGTTTTTTCGAAATTTCCATGTTTGAAACCAAAACCACTTCTCTTCATGCATGCTTGACTTCATAAGACAGAGTTTAGCTAGGGCGTTAGGGGGTAGATACATGATTTTCCTGGTTTGAATATGTCTAGACCTGGTTTATCAACTTAATTAATTGATTGTTTACTATATGACATAAGAAGACTATGTGCCTTGGTTTTAAATTTTTCTGTTTTTTAATTTTATGCCCATATATTTGAATCTTGGACAAATCCTAGGTTTGACCAAGATTTAAACAAGTTTAAACATAAAAATAAAAAGGGAAGCATGTATCCTTCTTAGTCACTCTAAAATGAAGCTTTTTGGATGTTCTTGAAATTTCCATTTTTGAAACCAAAAACGACTTCTCTCTTCATGCTAGACTTCATAAGATCGACAGGGGGCAGATACATGATTTGTCTGGTTTGGATATGTCCAAACCTTGCTTGTTTATCAACTTGAATGCTTACTATATGACATAAGAATGCTTACCATATGTTTGAATTTTAAAAGCATATAGTCTTCTTATGTCATATAGTAAGCATTCAAAAGTTTTTCTTTGAGAGAGTAGCATGCATTCAAAAGTTGATAAATAAGATTTGTACATATTCAAACCAGACAAATCATGTATCTACCCATATGCATATATATATAACCCTATACTTTTGTCTTATGAAGACGTCAAGGATGAAGAGAAGTGGATTTGGGTTTCAAACATGGAAATTTCAAAAACCTCCCAAAACATGTATATATATCTACCCCTAAACCCTAATCTTTGTCTTATGAAGCCAAGCATATGAAGAGAAGTGATTTTGGGTTTCAAACATGGAAACTTCAAAAACCTCCCAAAAGCTTCATTTTAGAGAGACTAAGAATGATCCATATGCTTACCTTTTCATTGCCATGTTTTAAACTTGTTTTAACCTTGGTCAAACCTAGGATTTGACCAAGATTCAAATGGGAGTAAAAATTCAGAAAAATTCAAAAAAAATGAAAAACCAAAGCACATATATATATAGCCTTGATCTTATGTCATATAGTAAGCATTCAAGTTGATAAACAAGGTCGATCTCTAGACATATTCAAAGCAGAAATATCATGTATATATCATATATATCTACCCCTAACCCTAGCTAAACTCTGTCTTATGAAGTCAAACATATGAAGAGAACTGGGGTTTTGGGTTTCAAACATAAAATTTTCAAGTACCTTCATTTTAGAGTGAGTAAGGAAGGATTCATGCTTACCGTTTCATTTTCATGTTTTAAACTTGTTTAAACCTAGGATTTGACCAAGATTTAAATAGGCATAAAAAATCGAAAGAAATCAAAAATTGAAAAACCAAAGCACATATATATAGCCTTCTTATATCATATAGTAAAAAATTCAAGTTGATAAACAAGGTCTAGACATATTCAAACAAGAAAAATCATGTATCTACACCCTAACCATAAACTCTGTCTTAAGTGGTTTTGAGTTTCAAACATGGAAATTTCACAAACCTCCCAAAAGCTTCATTTTACAGTGACTGAGGAGGATCCATGCTTACCTTTTGGCTTAAACGTTTGAAACCAAAAACCACTTCTCTTCATGCATGCTTGACTTCATAACACAGAGTTTAGGGGTTAGGGGGTAGATACATGATTTTCTGAGTTTGAATATGTATAGACCTTGTTTATCAACTTAATTGATTGCTTACTATATGACATAAGAAGACTACGTTTTGTTTTTTTTTTTTTTTTTTGAATTTTATGCTCATATATTTGAATCTTGGTCAAATCTTAGGTTTGACTAAGATTGAAACAAGTTTAAAACATGAAAATGAAAAGTGAAGCATGTATCCTTCTTAGTCACTCTAAAATGAAGCTTTTGGGATGTTCTTGAAATTTCCATGTTTGAAACCCAAAACGACTTCTCTTCATATGCTAGACTTCATAAGATCAACAGGGGGTAGATACATGATTTTTCTGGTTTGGATATACCTAGACCTTGTTTAACTTGAATGCATACGATATGACATAAGAAGACTACGTGCTTTTGTTTTTCATTATTCTGTTTTTTTGAATTTTGTGCCCACCCATTTGTATCTTGGTCAAATCCTAGGTCTGATAATGATTTAAACAAGATTAAAATATGAAAATGCAAAGGTAAGCATGGATCCTTCTTAGTCACTCTAAAATGAAGCTTTTGGGAGCAAAACCACTTCTCTTCATATGCTTGACTTCATAAGACGGAGTTTAGGGGTTAGGGGGTATAGATACATGATTTGTCTAGTTTGAATATGTCTAGACCTTGTTTATCAACTTAATTGGCTTACTATATGACATAAGAAAACTATTTGCTTTGGTTTTTCTTTTTTCTGACTTTTTTTCAATTTTGATGCCCATTTGAATCTTGTCAAATCCTAGGTTTGACCAAGATAATTTAAACAAGCTTAAAACATGAATATGAAAAGAGGAGCATGTATCCTTCTTAGTCACTCTAAAATGTAGTTTTTGGGAGTTTTTTGAAATTTCCATGTTTAAAACCCAAAACCACTTCTCTTCACATGCTTGACTTCATAAGACAGAGTTAATTAATTTAGGGGTTAATTAGGGGGTATAGATACATGATTTGTGTGGTTTGAATATGTATGGACCTTATTTATCAACAACTTTAATGCTTACTATATGACATAAGAAAACTATTTGCTTGGTTTTTCTTTTTTCAATTTTTTTTTCAATTTTGATGCCCATTTGAATCTTGTCAAATCCTAGGTTTGACCAAGATAATTTAAACAAGTTTAAAACATGAATATGAAAAGGGAAGCATGGATCCTTCTTAGTCACTCTAAAATGAAGCTTTTGGGAGGTTTTTGAAATTTCCATGTTTGAAATCCAAAACCACTTCTCTTCACATGCTTGACTTCATAAGACAGAGTTTAGGGGTTAGGGGTATAGATACATGATTTGTCTGGTTTAATATGTCTAGACCTTGTTTATCAACTTTAATGCTTACTATATGACATAAGAAGACTATGTGATTTGGTTTTTCATTTTTCTGTTTTTATTTTTCTGCCCATTTGAATCTTGGTCAAATCCTAGGTTTGACCAAGATATAGACAAGTTTAACACGTAAATGAGTTAACTTGGATTTCCTACCCTTGAATCCATAGGAAACTTTGTTCTAATGCACTATAATAATCAACCGAGTTTTTACACCAACAGGTCTGTCACTTACGTGTGGTGCCCATGCGTGAGGTCCCACACTTCCGTGAGCACAAGTCACGTGCAATAGGTACGCAAACTCCCAGCCATTTTCTTTCAAGAAAGACGCATCAGGATGCGTATTGGAAGTCTGTGGGTCCTTCTGGATCCTTCGGTCGTCCCTCTCACAAAAAAAAAACAAATCTCTCTCATTCTCGGCCTCGCTCGACGCTCGCTCGCTCGCTCGCTCGCACCTCCTGCTCACTGACAAACCCTGCACAAAAGTCAACATCATCACCCGAAAAAGGGGAGACACCATAATTCTCTCCCTTCTTCTCTCCTTCCGAGTGATCCCTCTTCCTCCGAGTTTCACTCGACGGGCAAACACACATGTGCTGCCTAGTAATAATAAAAAGGTAGAAAAATCGACCTACGAATATATAATTAAATAGGTTAAACTAGGGTTTTACCCAGTACTACAGATCAAGGTTCAAAAAATCCAACTACGGGGTTCGAACAACACGATTCTAATCCAAGAATTTTTTCGACCTAGGTCACCCAAATGGCCTCAAACTATAGGGTTAGCATCTAGTGCAGTATGTGTGAAAATGTATGCACTATGTGTGCTATAACTTGTATGTCTTTCATATTTGAACCAAATTTGAATAAGTTTGAAATATTTGAAAAGGGGCTTTTGGCTTAAACGTTTGAAACCAAAAACCACTTCTCTTCATGCATGCTTGACTTCATAAGACAGAGTTTAGCTAGGGTTAGGGGATAGATGCATGATTTTCCTGGTTTGAATATGTCTAGACCTACTTTATCAACTTAATTGAATGCTTACTATATGACATAATAATACTATGTGCATTGTTTTTTATTTTTTTGATTTTTTTAAAATTGTATGCCCATTTGAATCTTGGTCAAATCCTAGGTTTGAACATGGTTTAAACAAGTTTAAATCATGAATATGAAAAATTAAGCATCTATATATCCTTCTTAGTCACTCCAAAATGTAGCTCTTGGGAGGTTTTTTCGAAATTTCCATGTTTGAAACCAAAACCACTTCTCTTCATGCATGCTTGACTTCATAAGACAGAGTTTAGCTAGGGCGTTAGGGGGTAGATACATGATTTTCCTGGTTTGAATATGTCTAGACCTGGTTTATCAACTTAATTAATTGATTGTTTACTATATGACATAAGAAGACTATGTGCCTTGGTTTTAAATTTTTCTGTTTTTTTTGAATTTTACGCCCATATATTTGAATCTTGGACAAATCCTAGGTTTGACCAAGATTTAAACAAGTTTAAACATAAAAATAAAAAGGGAAGCATGTATCCTTCTTAGTCACTCTAAAATGAAGCTTTTTGGATGTTCTTGAAATTTCCATTTTTGAAACCAAAAACGACTTCTCTCTTCATGCTAGACTTCATAAGATCGACAGGGGGCAGATACATGATTTGTCTGGTTTGGATATGTCCAAACCTTGCTTGTTTATCAACTTGAATGCTTACTATATGACATAAGAATGCTTACCATATGTTTGAATTTTAAAAGCATATAGTCTTCTTATGTCATATAGTAAGCATTCAAAAGTTTTTCTTTGAGAGAGTAGCATGCATTCAAAAGTTGATAAATAAGATTTGTACATATTCAAACCAGACAAATCATGTATCTACCCATATGCATATATATATAACCCTATACTTTTGTCTTATGAAGACGTCAAGGATGAAGAGAAGTGGATTTGGGTTTCAAACATGGAAATTTCAAAAACCTCCCAAAACATGTATATATATCTACCCCTAAACCCTAATCTTTGTCTTATGAAGCCAAGCATATGAAGAGAAGTGATTTTGGGTTTCAAACATGGAAACTTCAAAAACCTCCCAAAAGCTTCATTTTAGAGAGACTAAGAATGATCCATATGCTTACCTTTTCATTGCCATGTTTTAAACTTGTTTTAACCTTGGTCAAACCTAGGATTTGACCAAGATTCAAATGGGAGTAAAAATTCAGAAAAATTCAAAAAAAATGAAAAACCAAAGCACATATATATATAGCCTTGATCTTATGTCATATAGTAAGCATTCAAGTTGATAAACAAGGTCGATCTCTAGACATATTCAAAGCAGAAATATCATGTATATATCATATATATCTACCCCTAACCCTAGCTAAACTCTGTCTTATGAAGTCAAACATATGAAGAGAACTGGGGTTTTGGGTTTCAAACATAAAATTTTCAAGTACCTTCATTTTAGAGTGAGTAAGGAAGGATTCATGCTTACCGTTTCATTTTCATGTTTTAAACTTGTTTAAACCTAGGATTTGACCAAGATTTAAATAGGCATAAAAAATCGAAAGAAATCAAAAATTGAAAAACCAAAGCACATATATATAGCCTTCTTATATCATATAGTAAAAAATTCAAGTTGATAAACAAGGTCTAGACATATTCAAACAAGAAAAATCATGTATCTACACACCTAACCATAAACTCTGTCTTAAGTGGTTTTGAGTTTCAAACATGGAAATTTCACAAACCTCCCAAAAGCTTCATTTTACAGTGACTGAGGAGGATCCATGCTTACCTTTTGGCTTAAACGTTTGAAACCAAAAACCACTTCTCTTCATGCATGCTTGACTTCATAACACAGAGTTTAGCTAGGGTTGGGGGTAGATACATGATTTTCCTGGTTTGAATATGTATAGACCTTGTTTATCAACTTAATTGATTGCTTACTATATGACATAAGAAGACTACGTGCCTTGGTTTTCATTTTTTGTTTTTTTTGAATTTTATGCTCATATATTTGAATCTTGGTCAAATCTTAGGTTTGACTAAGATTGAAACAAGTTTAAAACATGAAAATGAAAAGTGAAGCATGTATCCTTCTTAGTCACTCTAAAATGAAGCTTTTGGGATGTTCTTGAAATTTCCATGTTTGAAACCCAAAACGACTTCTCTTCATGCTAGACTTCATAAGATCAACAGGGGGTAGATACATGATTTTTCTGGTTTGGATATACCTAGACCTTGTTTAACTTGAATGCATACGATATGACATAAGAAGACTACGTGCTTTTGTTTTTCATTATTCTGTTTTTTTTGAATTTTGTGCCCACCCATTTGTATCTTGGTCAAATCCTAGGTCTGATAATGATTTAAACAAGATTAAAATATGAAAATGCAAAGGTAAGCATGGATCCTTCTTAGTCACTCTAAAATGAAGCTTTTGGGAGCAAAACCACTTCTCTTCATATGCTTGACTTCATAAGACGGAGTTTAGGGGTTAGGGGGTATAGATACATGATTTGTCTAGTTTGAATATGTCTAGACCTTGTTTATCAACTTAATTGGCTTACTATATGACATAAGAAAACTATTTGCTTTGGTTTTTCTTTTTTCTGACTTTTTTTCAATTTTGATGCCCATTTGAATCTTGTCAAATCCTAGGTTTGACCAAGATAATTTAAACAAGCTTAAAACATGAATATGAAAAGAGGAGCATGTATCCTTCTTAGTCACTCTAAAATGTAGTTTTTGGGAGTTTTTTGAAATTTCCATGTTTAAAACCCAAAACCACTTCTCTTCACATGCTTGACTTCATAAGACAGAGTTAATTAATTTAGGGGTTAATTAGGGGGTATAGATACATGATTTGTGTGGTTTGAATATGTATGGACCTTATTTATCAACAACTTTAATGCTTACTATATGACATAAGAAAACTATTTGCTTGGTTTTTCTTTTTTCAATTTTTTTTTCAATTTTGATGCCCATTTGAATCTTGTCAAATCCTAGGTTTGACCAAGATAATTTAAACAAGTTTAAAACATGAATATGAAAAGGGAAGCATGGATCCTTCTTAGTCACTCTAAAATGAAGCTTTTGGGAGGTTTTTGAAATTTCCATGTTTGAAATCCAAAACCACTTCTCTTCACATGCTTGACTTCATAAGACAGAGTTTAGGGGTTAGGGGTATAGATACATGATTTGTCTGGTTTAATATGTCTAGACCTTGTTTATCAACTTTAATGCTTACTATATGACATAAGAAGACTATGTGATTTGGTTTTTCATTTTTCTGTTTTTATTTTTCTGCCCATTTGAATCTTGGTCAAATCCTAGGTTTGACCAAGATATAGACAAGTTTAACACGTAAATGAGTTAACTTGGATTTCCTACCCTTGAATCCATAGGAAACTTTGTTCTAATGCACTATAATAATCAACCGAGTTTTTACACCAACAGGTCTGTCACTTACGTGTGGTGCCCATGCGTGAGGTCCCACACTTCAGTGAGCACAAGTCACGTGCAATAGGTACGCAAACTCCCAGCCATTTTCTTTGTCAAGAGAAGACGCATCAGGATGCGTATTGGAAGTCTGTGGGTCCTTCTGGATCCTTCGGTCGTCCCTCTCACAAAAAAAAAACAAATCTCTCTCATTCTCGGCCTCGCTCGACTCGCTCGCTCGCTCGCTCGCTCGCACCTCCTGCTCACTGACAAACCCTGCACAAAAGTCAACATCATCACCCGAAAAAGGGGAGACACCATAATTCTCTCCCTTCTTCTCTCCTTCCGAGTGATCCCTCTTCCTCCGAGTTTCACTCGACGGGCAAACACACATGTGCTGCCTAGTAATAATAAAAAGGTAGAAAAATCGACCTACGAATATATAATTAAATAGGTTAAACTAGGGTTTTACCCAGTACTACAGATCAAGGTTCAAAAAATCCAACTACGGGGTTCGAACAACACGATTCTAATCCAAGAATTTTTTCGACCTAGGTCACCCAAATGGCCTCAAACTATAGGGTTAGCATCTAGTGCAGTATGTGTGAAAATGTATGCACTATGTGTGCTATAACTTGTATGTCTTTCATATTTGAACCAAATTTGAATAAGTTTGAAATATTTGAAAAGGGGCTTTTGGCTTAAACGTTTGAAACCAAAAACCACTTCTCTTCATGCATGCTTGACTTCATAAGACAGAGTTTAGCTAGGGTTAGGGGATAGATGCATGATTTTCCTGGTTTGAATATGTCTAGACCTACTTTATCAACTTAATTGAATGCTTACTATATGACATAATAATACTATGTGCATTGTTTTTTATTTTTTGATTTTTTTAAAATTGTATGCCCATTTGAATCTTGGTCAAATCCTAGGTTTGAACATGGTTTAAACAAGTTTAAATCATGAATATGAAAAATTAAGCATCTATATATCCTTCTTAGTCACTCCAAAATGTAGCTCTTGGGAGGTTTTTTCGAAATTTCCATGTTTGAAACCAAAACCACTTCTCTTCATGCATGCTTGACTTCATAAGACAGAGTTTAGCTAGGGCGTTAGGGGGTAGATACATGATTTTCCTGGTTTGAATATGTCTAGACCTGGTTTATCAACTTAATTAATTGATTGTTTACTATATGACATAAGAAGACTATGTGCCTTGGTTTTAAATTTTTCTGTTTTTTTTGAATTTTACGCCCATATATTTGAATCTTGGACAAATCCTAGGTTTGACCAAGATTTAAACAAGTTTAAACATAAAAATAAAAAGGGAAGCATGTATCCTTCTTAGTCACTCTAAAATGAAGCTTTTTGGATGTTCTTGAAATTTCCATTTTTGAAACCAAAAACGACTTCTCTCTTCATGCTAGACTTCATAAGATCGACAGGGGGCAGATACATGATTTGTCTGGTTTGGATATGTCCAAACCTTGCTTGTTTATCAACTTGAATGCTTACTATATGACATAAGAATGCTTACCATATGTTTGAATTTTAAAAGCATATAGTCTTCTTATGTCATATAGTAAGCATTCAAAAGTTTTTCTTTGAGAGAGTAGCATGCATTCAAAAGTTGATAAATAAGATTTGTACATATTCAAACCAGACAAATCATGTATCTACCCATATGCATATATATATAACCCTATACTTTTGTCTTATGAAGACGTCAAGGATGAAGAGAAGTGGATTTGGGTTTCAAACATGGAAATTTCAAAAACCTCCCAAAACATGTATATATCTACCCCTAAACCCTAATCTTTGTCTTATGAAGCCAAGCATATGAAGAGAAGTGATTTTGGGTTTCAAACATGGAAACTTCAAAAACCTCCCAAAAGCTTCATTTTAGAGAGACTAAGAATGATCCATATGCTTACCTTTTCATTGCCATGTTTTAAACTTGTTTTAACCTTGGTCAAACCTAGGATTTGACCAAGATTCAAATGGGAGTAAAAATTCAGAAAAATTCAAAAAAAATGAAAAACCAAAGCACATATATATATAGCCTTGATCTTATGTCATATAGTAAGCATTCAAGTTGATAAACAAGGTCGATCTCTAGACATATTCAAAGCAGAAATATCATGTATATATCATATATATCTACCCCTAACCCTAGCTAAACTCTGTCTTATGAAGTCAAACATATGAAGAGAACTGGGGTTTTGGGTTTCAAACATAAAATTTTCAAGTACCTTCATTTTAGAGTGAGTAAGGAAGGATTCATGCTTACCGTTTCATTTTCATGTTTTAAACTTGTTTAAACCTAGGATTTGACCAAGATTTAAATAGGCATAAAAAATCGAAAGAAATCAAAAATTGAAAAACCAAAGCACATATATATAGCCTTCTTATATCATATAGTAAAAAATTCAAGTTGATAAACAAGGTCTAGACATATTCAAACAAGAAAAATCATGTATCTACACACCTAACCATAAACTCTGTCTTAAGTGGTTTTGGGTTTCAAACATGGAAATTTCACAAACCTCCCAAAAGCTTCATTTTACAGTGACTATATAAGGAGGATCCATGCTTACCTTTTGGCTTAAACGTTTGAAACCAAAAACCACTTCTCTTCATGCATGCTTGACTTCATAATATAAGACAGAGTTTAGCTAGGGTACGTTAGGGGGTGTAGATACATGATTTCCTGGTTTGAATATGTCTAGACCTTGTTTATCAACTTAATTGATTGCTTACTATATGACATAAGACGACTACGTGCCTTGGTTTTCATTTTTGGTTTTTTTTGAATTTTATGCTCATATATTTGAATCTTGGTCAAATCCTAGGTTTGACCAAGATTTAAACAAGTTTAAAACATGAAAATGAAAAGGGAAGCATGTATCCTTCTTAGTCACTCTAAAATGAAGCTTTTGGGATGTTCTTGAAATTTCCATGTTTGAAACCCAAAACGACTTCTCTTCATGCTAGACTTCATAAGATCAACATGGGGTAGATACATGATTTGTCTGGTTTGGATATACCTAGACCTCGTTTAACTTGAATGCATGCATACGATATGACATAAAAAGACTACATGCTTTTGTTTTTCATTATTCTGATTTTTTTGAATTTTGTGCCCACCCATCTGTATCTTGGTCAAATCCTAGGCTTGATAATGATTTAACAAGATTAAAATATGAAAATGCAAAGGTAAGCATGGATCCTTCTTATTAGTCACTCTAAAATGAAGCTTTTGGGAGCAAAACCACTTCTCTTCATATGCTTGACTTCATAAGACGGAGTTTAGGGGTTAGGGGGTATAGATGCACATGATTTGTCTAGTTTGAATATGTCTAGACCTTGTTTATCAACTTAATTGGCTTACTATATGACATAAGAAAACTATTTGCTTTGGTTTTTCTTTTTCCTGATTTTTTTCAATTTTGATGCCCATTTGAATCTTGTCAAATCCTAGGTTTGACCGAGATAATTTAAACAAGCTTAAAACCTGAATATGAAAAGGGAGCATGTATCCTTCTTTGTCACTCTAAAATGAAGTTTTTGGGAGGTTTTTCAAATTTCCATGTTTGAAACGACCCAAAACCACTTCTCTTCATATGCTTGACTTCATAAGACAGAGTTTAGGGGTTAGGGTGTATAGATACATGATTTGTCTAGTTTGAATATGTCTAGACCTTGTTTATCAACTTAATTAATTGGCTTACTATATGACATAAGAAAACTATTTGCTTTGGTTTTTCTTTTTCCTGATTTTTTCGATGCCCATTTGAATCTTTGTCAAATCCTAGGTTTGACTGAGATAATTTAAACAAGCTTAAAACATGAATATGAAAAGGGAAGCATGCATCCTTCTTAGTCACTCTAAAATGTAGTTTTTGGGAGGTTTTTGAAATTTCCATGTTTGAAACCCAAAACCACATCTCTTCATGCTTGACTTAATTTATAAGACATAGTTTAGGGGTTAGGGGTAGATACATGATTTGTATGGTTTGATATTTCTAGTCCTTGTTTATCAACTTTAATGCTTACTATATGACATAAGATGACTATGTGATTTGGTTTTTCATTTTTCTGTTTTTTATTTTATTTTTCTGCCCATTTGAATCTTGGTCAAATCCTAGGTTTGACCAAGATTTAGACAAGTTTAACACGTGAAAACGAATAAGTAAGCCTGGATCCTTCTTAGTCACTCAAAAATGTACCAATCGATAGATGTGTTAACTTTGCTTCATGGAAATAATAATGTCATGTAAATGAGTTAACTTGGATTTCTACCCCTTGAATCCATAGGAAACTTTGTTCTAATGCACTATTATAATCAACAGAGTTTTTACACCAACAGGTCCGTCACTTACGTGGTGCCCACGCTTGGTCCCACACTTTGAGCACAAGTCACGTGCAATAGGTACGCAAACTCCAACCATCTTCTTTGTCAAGAGAAGACGCATCAGGATGCGTTTTGCTGTGGGTCCTTCTGGATCCTTCGGTTGTCCCTCTCACAACAAAAAAAATCTCTCTCATTCTCGGCCTCGCTCGACTCGCTCGCTCGCTCGCTCGCTCGCACCTCTGCTCCCTGACAAACCAAAAGTCAACATCATCACCCGAAAAAGGGAGACACCATAATTCTCCCTTCTTCTCTCCTTCCGAGTGATCCCTCTTCCTCCGAGTTTCACTCGACGGGCAAACACACATGTGCTGCATAGTAATAATAAAAAGGTAGTACTCGTAGAAAAATCGATATACGAATCTGTAATTAAATAGGTTAAACTAGGGTTTTGCCCAGTTCTACAGATCAAGGGTTCAAAAAAATCCAACTACGGGGTTCGAACAACACGATTCTAATCCAAGAATTTTTTCGACCTAGGTCACCCAAATGGCCTCAAACTATAGGGTTAGCATCTAGTGCAGTATGTGTGAAAATGTATGCACTATGTGTGCTATAACTTGTATGTCTTTCAAATTTGAACCAAATTTGAATAAGTTTGAAATATTTGAAAATGGGCTTTTGGCTTAAACGTTGGAAACCAAAACCACTTCTCTTCGTGCATGCTTGACTTCATAAGACAGAGTTTAGCTAGGGTTAGGGGGTAGATGCATGATTTTCCTGGTTTGATTATGTCTAGACCTTGTTTATCAACTTAATTGAATGCTTACTATATGACATAAGAATACTATATGTGCCTTGTTTTTTTATTTTTTTATTTTTTTAAAATTTTATGCCCATTTGAATCTTGGTCAAATCCTAGGTTTGAACATGGTTTAAACAAGTTTAAATCATGAATATGAAAAATTAAGCATCTATATATCCTTCTTAGTCACTCCAAAATGTAGCTCGGTCTTGGGAGGGTTTTCGAAATTTCCATGTTTGAAACCAAAAACCACTTCTCTTCATGCATGCTTGACTTCATAAGACGGAGTTTAGGGTTAGGGGTAGATATATACATTATTTTCTGGTTTGAATATGTCTAGACCTTGTTTATCAACTTGAATGCTTAATTACTATATATATATGACATAAGAATGTTATGTCCTTTGGTTTTTCATTCTTTTGATTTTTTATGAATTTCTATGCCCATTTGAATCTTTTGGTCAAATCCTAGAGGTTTGACCAAGATTTACACAAGTTTAAAACATGAAAATGAAAAGGGAAGCTTGTATATCCTTCTTAGTCACTCTAAAATGAAGTTTTTTGGAGGTTTTTGAAATTTCCATGTTTGAAACCCAAAACCACTTCTCTTCATGCTAGACTGCTTCATAAGACAATTTAATTAGGGGTTAGGGGGTAGATACACATGATTTGTCTGGTTTGAATAAGTCCAAACACCTTGCTTGTGTATCAACTTGAATGCTTACTATATGACATAAGAATGCTTACCATATATGTTTGAATTTTAAAAGCATATAGTCTTCTTATGTCATATATATAGTAAGCATTCAAAAGTTTTTCTTTGAGAGAGTAGCATGCATTCAAAAGTTGATAAATAAGATTTGGACATATTCAAACCAGACAAATCATGTATCGATCTACACCCCCTAACCCTAAACTCTGTCTTATGAAGTCAAGCATGAAGAGAAGTGCTTTTGGGTTTCAAACATGGAAATTTCACAAACCTCCCAAAAGCTTCATTTTACAGTGACTAATTAAGGAGGATCCATGCTTACCTTTTGGCTTAAACGTTTGAAACCAAAAACCACTTCTCTTCATGCATGCTTGACTTCATAAGACAGAGTTTAGCTAGGGCGTTAGGGGGTAGATACATGATTTTCTGGTTTGAATATGTCTAGAACTGGTTTATCAACTTAATTAATTGATTGTTTACTATATGACATAAGAAGACTATGTGCCTTGGTTTTAAATTTTTCTGTTTTTTTTTGAATTTTATGCCCATATATTTGAATCTTGGTCAAATCCTAGGTTTGACCAAGATTTAAACAAGTTTAAACATAAAAATGAAAAGGGAAGCATGTATCCTTCTTAGTCACTCTAAAATGAAGCTTTTGGGATGTTCTTGAAATTTCCATTTTTGAAACCAAAAACGACTTCTCTCTTCATGCTAGACTTCATAAGATCGACAGGGGGTATAGATACATGATTTGTCTGGTTTGGATATACCTAGACCTCGTTTATCAACTTGAATTCATACGATATGACATATGAAGACTATGTGCTTTAATTTGTTTTCATTTTTCTGATTTTTTTGAATTTTGTGCCCACCCATTTGTATATTGGTCAAATGCTAGGCTTGATAATGATTTAAACAAGTTTAAAATATGAATATGCAAAGTTAAGCATGGATCCTTCTTAGAAACTCTAAAATGAAGTTTTTCGGAGGTTTTTGAAATTTCCATGTTTGCAACCCAAAACAACTTCCTCTTCACATGCTTGACTTCATAAGACAGAGTTTAGGGGTTAGGGGGTATATATAGATACATGATTTGTCTAGTTTGAATATGTCTAGACCTTGTTTATCAACTTTAATGCTTACTATAAGACATAAGAAAACTATTTCCTTTGTTTTTTTTTTTTTTTTTTTTTTCAATATTGATGCCCATTTGAATCTTGTCAAATCCTAGGTTTGACCAAGATAATTTAAACAAGCTTAGAACATGAATATGAAAAGGGAAGCGTGTATCCTTCTTAGTCACACTAAAATGAAGTTTTTGGGAGGTTTTTGATATTTCCATGTTTGAAACCCAAAACCACATCTCTTCATGCTTGACTTAATTTATAAGACATAGTTTAGGGGTTAAGGGGTAGATACATGATTTGTATGGTTTGATATTTCTAGACCTTGTTTATTATCAACTTTAATGCTTACTATATGACATAAGATGACTATGTGATTTGGTTTTTCATTTTTCTGTTTTTTTTTTATTTTCTGCCCATTTGAATCTTGGTCAAATCCTAGGTTTGACCAAGATTTAGACAAGTTTAACACGTGAAAACGAATAAGTAAGCATGGATCCTTCTTAGTCACTCAAAAATGTACCAATCGATAGATGTGTTAACTTTGCTTCATGGAAATAATAATGTCACGTAAATGAGTTAACTTGGATTTCCTACCCTTGAATCCATAGGAAACTTTGTTCTAATGCAGTATAATAATCAATCGAGTATTTACACCAACATGTCTGTCACTTACGTGTGGTGCCCACGCGTGAGGTCCCACACTTCAGTGAGCACAAGTCACGTGCAATAGGTACGCAAACTCCCAGCCATCTTCTTTGTCAAGAGAAGACGCATCAGGATGCGTATTGGAAGTCTGTGGGTCCTTCTGGATCCTTCTTAGTCACTCTAAAATGAAGCTTTTGGGAGGTTCTTGAAATTTCCATGTTTGAAACCCAAAACCACTTCTCTTCATGATTTACTTCATAAAACATAGTTTAATTAGAGTTTTAGGGGTAGATATATACATGATTTTTCTGGTTTGAATATATATGTCTCTAGACCTTTGTTTATCAACTTGAATGCTTAATACACATATGACATAAGAATGCTATGTGCTTTGGTATTTCATTCTTTTGATTTTTTTTCTGAATTTTTAGGGCCATTTGAATCTTGGTCAAATCCTTGGTTTGACCAAGATTTAAACAAGTTTAAAACATAAAAATGAAAAGGGAAGCATGTATCCTTCTTAGTCACTCTAAAATGAAGCTTTTGGGAGGTTTTTAAAATTTCAATGTTTGAAACCCAAAACCACTTCTCTTCACATGCTTGACTTCATAAGACAGAGTTAATTAATTCAGGGGTTAATTACGGGGTATAGATACATGATTTGTGTGGTTTGAATATGTATGGACCTTATTTATCAACAACTTTAATGCTTACTATATGACATAAGAAAACTATTTGCTTTGGTTTTTCTTTTTTCAATTTTTTTTTCAATTTTGATGCCCATTTGAATCTTGTCAAATCCTAGGTTTGACCAAGATAATTTAAACAAGTTTAAAACATGAAAATGAAAAGGGAAGCATGGATCCTTCTTAGTCACTCTAAAATGAAGCTTTTGGGAGGTTTTTGAAATTTCCATGTTTCTCTCATGCTTGACTTCATAAGACAGAGTTTAGGGGTTAGGGGTATAGATACATGATTTGTCTGGTTTAATATGTCTAGACCTTGTTTATCTTTAATGCTTACTATATGACATAAGAAGACTATGTGATTTGGTTTTTCATTTTTCTGTTTTTATTTTTCTGCCCATTTGAATCTTGGTCAAATCCTAGGTTTGACCAAGATATAGACAAGTTTAACACGTAAATGAGTTAACTTGGATTTCCTACCCTTGAATCCATAGAAAACTTTGTTCTAATGCACTATTATAATCAACCGAGTTTTTACACCAACAGGTCTGTCACTTACGTGTGGTGCCCACGCTTGAGGTCCCACACTTCAGTGAGCACAAGTCACGTGCAATAGGTACGCAAACTCCCAGCCATTTTCTTTGTCAAGAGAAGACGCATCAGGATGCGTATTGGAAGTCTGTGGGTCCCTGGTTCCTTGGTCGTCCCTCTCACAAAAAAAAACAAATCTCTCTCATTCTCGGCCTCGCTCGACTCGCTCGCTCGCTCGCTCGCTCGCACCTCCTGCTCACTGACAAACCCTGCACAAAAGTCAACATCATCACCCGAAAAAGGGGAGACACCATAATTCTCTCCCTTCTTCTCTCCTTCCGAGTGATCCCTCTTCCTCCGAGTTTCACTCGACGGGCAAACACACATGTGCTGCATAGTAATAATAAAAAGGTAGTAGAAAAATCGATATACGAATCTGTAATTAAATAGGTTAAACTAGGGTTTTGCCCAGTTCTACAGATCAAGGGTTAAAAAATATCCAACTACGGGGTTCGAACAACACGATTCTAATCCAAGAATTTTTTCGACCTAGGTCACTCAAATGGCCTCAAACTATAGGGTTAGCATCTAGTGCAGTATGTGTGAAAATGTATGCACTATGTGTGCTATAACTTGTATGTCTTTCATATTTGAACCAAATTTGAATAAGTTTGAAATATTTGAAAAGGGGCTTTTGGCTTAAACGTTTGAAACCAAAAACCACTTCTCTTCATGCATGCTTGACTTCATAAGACAGAGTTTAGCTAGGGTTAGGGGATAGATGCATGATTTTCCTGGTTTGAATATGTCTAGACCTTGTTTATCAACTTAATTGAATGCTTACTATATGACATAAGAATACTATGTGCCTTGTTTTTTATTTTTTGATTTTTTTAAATTTTATGCCCATTTGAATCTTGGTCAAATCCTAGGTTTGAACATGGTTTAAACAAGTTTAAATCATGAATATGAAAAATTAAGCATCTATATATCCTTCTTACTCACTCCAAAATGTAGCTCTTGGGAGGGTTTTTCGAAATTTCCATGTTTGAAACCAAAACCACTTCTCTTCATGCATGCTTGACTTCATAAGATAGAGTTTAGGGTTAGGGGTAGATATATACATGATTTTTGGTTTGAATATGTCTAGACCTTGTTTATCAACTTGAATGTACTATATATATATGACATAATAATGTTATGTCCTTTGGTTTTCATTCTTTTTTTTATGAATTTCCATGCCCATTTGAATCTTTTGGTCAAATCCTAGGGTTGACCAAGATTTAAACAAGTTAAAACATGAAAATGAAAAGGGAAGCTTGTATATCCTTCTTAGTCACTCTAAAATGAAGTTTTGGGAGGTTTTTGAAATTTCCATGTTTGAAACCCAAAACCACTTCTCTTCATACTAGACTTTATAAACAATTTAATTAGGGGTTAGGGGTAGATACATGATTTGTCTGGTTTGAATATGTCCAGACCTTGCTTGTTTATCAACTTGAATGCTTACTATATGACATAAGAATGCTTACCATATGTTTGAATTTTAAAAGCATATAGTCTTCTTATGCCATATAGTAAGCATTCAAGTTTCTAAGACGAGCAGCATTCAGAAGTTGATAAATAAGATTTGGACATATTCAAACGGACAAATCATGTCAACCTAAACTACGTCTTTGAAGTCAAGCATGAGAGAAGTGCTGAGTTTCGGCATGGAATTTCACCTCCCCGCTTTCATTGATGATAGAAGAGATCCTACTTCCTTTTTCATGTTTTAAATTTTAACTCTTAGTTAGGATTGACCAAGATTTAAATAAGCATAAAAAATCAAAAAAAAACAGAAAAAAATGAAAAACCAAATAACGTAGCCTTCTTATATCGTATAATTCAAGTTGATAAACAAGGTGTAGGCATTTTCAAGCCGGTATCTCACCTAACACATGCTTGTCAAAGCATGAAAGTGGTTTGGGTTGATGAAATTTCAAACCGTGCTTCATTTTTAGAGTGACTAAGGATCCATCTTACTATTCATTTTCATGTTTTGAACTTGTTTAAACCTTGATAAAACCGATTTTACCTATTTAATCATAGATTCATAGGTCGATTTTTACTTTTTATTATTACTATGCAGCACATGTGTTTGCCCGTCCAGTGAAACTCGGAGGAAGAGGGATCACACGGAAGGAGAAGAAGGGATAGCAGTCACGGGGCCCCTCTTATTATTTATGGTGTATATCTTTTTTCTGGTGATGTTGACTGTTGTGCAGCGTTTGTCAGTGCGCAGGAGGTGCGAGGCTGCGAGCGAGCGAGTCGAGCGAGGCCGAGAATGAGAGAGATGTTTTTTTCTTTTTCTTTTCCGTGAGAGGGACAACAGAAGGATCCAGAGACGACTTCCACTACGCATCCTGGTGCGCGTCTTCTCTTGACAAAGAAGATGGATGGGAGTTTGCGTACCTACTAATCTACTATAGTACTACTACTACACAAGAACCATATACATGTCAAACTTTTCAATCATGACCCACATGCATTTTATGTATATATTCAGAACTTTTAATGCATGCATGAAAACTCAGCAAAATATGTGCATTTTGGGTTGTCGCACATAAATGTGCTTTTACTTGTCTGCCACCAATCCAATTTTCATGTTAGGGGGAAACACGACACACGATGGACATTTCCAATGTTTCACGAATTAATTATCTCAATTTGCATCCATATATATATGCGCCTGGTTACTGAAAGATCGAACCAAAGGTGAACTTGAAACGTTTTAATTTTCATGTTTTAAACTTGTTTAAATCTTGGTCAACCCTTGGATTTGACCAAGATTCATAAAAAATTCAAAAACATAGTCTTCTTATGTCATACAGTCAACATTCAACTTGATAAAACAAGATCTAAACATATTAAAAGAAGAATCATGTATCTACCCCCTAACCCTAAACTCTGTCTTTTGAAGTCAAACATGAAGATACGTGGTTTTGGGTTTACAAAATGGAAATTTCAAAAACCTCCGAAAAGCTTAATTTTGGAGTGACTAAGAAGGATACATGCTTACTTTTTCATTTTCATGTTTTAAACTTGTTTAAAGCTTGGTCAAACCTAGCTAGCTTGGATTTGACCAAGACTCAAGTGCGCATAAAAAATTCGAAAAAACCCCCAAAAATGAAAAACCATAACACATAGTCTTCTTGCGTCACATATATTGTAAGCATTCAAGTGTTGATAAACAATATCTAGACATATCAAACAAGAAAAATCATGTATCTATACCCCTAACCCTAAATTTGTCTTATGAAGTCAAGCATGAAGAGAAGTGGTTTGGGTTTTCAAACATGGAAATTTCGAAAACCGCCCAAAAGCTTCATTTCGGACTGACTAAGAAGGATCCATGCTTACCTTTTCATTTTCATGTTTTAAACTTGTTTAAATTCTTGTTCAAACCTAGGATTTGGCCAAGATTCAAATGGGCATAAAAACAATCGAAAAAATCAAAAATGAAAAACCAAAGCACATAGTCTTCTTATGTCACATAGTAAGCCATTCAACTTGATAACAAGGTCTAGACCTATTCAAACCAGAAAAATCATGTATCTACCCCTAACCCTAAACTCATTTGTCTGATGAAGTCAAGCATGAAGAGAAGTGGTTTTGGGTTTCAAACATAGACATTTCAAAAGCCTCCCAAAAGCTTCATTTTGGAGTGATTGAGAAGGATCCATGCTTAATTTTTCATTTTAATGTTTTAAACTTGTTTAAATCTTGGTTAAACCTATGATTTGACCAAAATTTGATTTGGCATGAAAATTCAAAACAAATCAAATAAATAAAAAACCAATGCACATAGTACATCTTCTTATGTCATATACTAAGCATTCAAGTTGATAAGCCAGGTCTAGACATATTCAAACTAGAAAAATCATGTATCTACCCCTAACCCTAAACTCGATTTGTCTTATGAAGTCAATCATGAAGAGGTGTTTTGGGTTTCAGACATGGAAATTTCAAAAACCTTCCAAAAGCTTCATTTTGAAGTTACTAATTAAGAAGGATCACTACAAGAAAAGTTTGGCAAATTTTCTTGTAGTGGATCCAGGCTTAATTTTTCATCTTCATGTTTTAAATTTTGGTCAAACCTAGGATTTGTCCAAGATACAAATGGGCATAAAAATTCAGGGTAGCATCATACCCCCCTCCTTCCCGCGTAGAAAAAGTGTTAGGCGAGTAGTAGAATGGCATGACCAACAAGTTTCAAGTAAAATTTTGAATATGACCAAAATATACCAATTGATAGATGTGTGTGACCCAAGATTGAGCCATGGTACATTTTGCCAACAAAGTAGCAATTGAGTTGGCTTTCTACCTTAGTAGGCGTGCATTGGAAGGATGCATTATGCCGGCAAAGTTTTCAAACGTTCAAACTTTTCCGGTTTCTCATACAGTATTTGGCTCCTTGAGAAGCATTGATGTGATCATATAAGGTTATCCAAAACTTCGCCTTTCCCGTATTTGCCCGAGCACTCGACACCCCTCGTCCCATGGCGACTCCTCCAGCCATAGCCCCGTGCACCCAGGCTCCACGACTCAGCCTCGGAGGGGTGTGCGCTAAAAGCTCGCAAATGTCTGTGTGCCATTGGTGTGCGATGAAGCAGGCGGCTCTGTGTCTTGCTGTGGCTAGACTCCTGGCGCCCTTTGATCTAGGAGAGGGAGAGGAGGGAGGGGGTCCCATGAAGCGGCGGTGGCCCAGGTATCGGCGGCAGCCCAGGCAGCAGCGGCAAAGTGGGCTGGTCGGAGCATAGGCATGCGCCGGGGGCGAACCTCGCCGGGTGAGGATGCTTCCATTGTGAAGAAGCACTTGCCATCCAGGGCTTCGGGTTCGCCAACAAACTCAGCGCCTCGGTCCATGGCGTTGCCGTCGTGGGGACGTCGGGGGCGGCGGCGACGTGCTGCAGCCCCAGCCTTTAGTGGGGACCAAAGTGCGACCGACCACATCACGGCGTCGGCAGCATTGGGGATGCCGATGGGCATCCACTGCCACACACAGATTTGGGAGGTTCTGGCCGGGCCGAGTTCCAAACTTCCATCATCGGAGCCGAGGGCTTGGTACTTCAAATTCCGAATCAGGCAATCCTTCGACCCCAATCAGCTTCTGCCTGTGGTCCAAATCCGAGATATCTTGGCGGCAGCTATGCTGGTTAAGCTTAGCCGGACAGCGGCAATCGACGATCTGCAAAACCTAGATGCCTTCCGAGGATTTGCAGCAGCCGTCAATGCACTCGTGGAGGCATCGCATGCTGGTAGCAGCGGCGAATGCGGGTATGTTGTTTTACTCCCTTTGTATGCTTTTGTCATAAAAATCAATTTGCTAATTCTCATTCGATTGAAAATCAGACCCATTCACCATCAACTCTCAAACAGTGGACACTAGTAATATGTAGAACTAGAAATTACACAAGATTTCTGTACTGCTAGTACTATTACTTCGACGCTACATGTTGTTTACACGAGGAAATTGCACAAACTACCGCTTATTGCTGCCTTCTTGCTTAAAACACTTTTTAAAACTGTAATTTTTTTCCGCACAAACCACCAACTATCGTTTTCTGTTGCAGGGAATTTCAAATTTAGGATTGAGCTGTTTAAGAGCAAATCAGATGATCGGGGACCACCAACTACTATAGTTTTAATTGCAAATAGAATAGATTTTGCAAAATTATGAAACGCACATAACGTTTGAATTACTACAATTTTTTTGAAGGTTTGATATTTTCATCATTTTTGTGTGAATCTTACACCAAGTAACACAACTTTCAGACGGAATACAAAATATTTTCAAACTTCCTAGATTTGATAGCTCAAATATTTTTAATTACTAGTTTTTCAGTATTTTAAAAAGTCGAAACACTATATTTTGGCTGAATGTTAGAAAATATATTTCATGATTATCCCATATTAGTTAAGAAGTACATAAACTAGTAGTAGTAATAAAGAACAGAGGGAGTTTATGGAGATACATCCATTAAGGGCATGTTAGTGTGTGTTGGTGTATTACTTATGCCTTCTTTGGTTAATACACTTCTCAAGTGATCCCCGCAAACCCTCTATTCTTGCCTAGAATACAAAAACTCCCCATCAAAGTATTAGTGCATTTTTTGGATGAGTATTCGAGAGGATTGGGTGAACACCAAGGATTTGCATAGGGAATTGGTACAATTGAATCCTTGGCTGTTTGATTTGTAGGATTGTTTCCGATAGGAATTTTTCCTAAGGATTTCTTTGCACAGATTCCATAGAAAATTAAACATCTACTCATACCTCTTTTTAAGAATGCTTTACTTTTCCTATGGTGGAATCAAACAAAGTTTGGATTCTATGAATTCCTATAGGATTGGAGTGGACATGACATTGCAATCCTACATTTCCCTATTCCTACATCTTTCGGTAGGCATTTGCCTAGAATAAATAACCATGTGTATTACGGAGTAGCAGTAAAATATAGGTTTATTTCTCTAAAGCATCTTGCACTGTACTAGTACATGGCTTAAGAGACAATATTTTTACCATTTTTTTGCGAGAAGACAATATTATTACCATAGTTACTAAGTACATTTTATTGGATGATGAAGTGATAGCCCTCATCAATGCATTGTGAATTATTAGGGCATGGGTCACACGTGATTTACGAGTACACCGCACGATCGAGAGCCGCCGTCCCTCTTTGCTTTTTACCGATGCGGCGGAGCTCCTCCCCACACCCACGAATAACTGAAAGCCACAACTGCTGGGGAAAAGTCTTGCGCCGAGAAAATCTACAACCGTGGTTGAGTACATGTGTTTCTTAAGATACGAGTGCTCCAATGCATTTTTTCTTTCCTTTTACTAATTTACCTTGAAAATCCTGCACGTCCACTTATTTGTGGACGGAGGGAGTATCACGCCAAGAGGAAGTAGGACAATACTTTTGCCAGCTGTTGGCTCTTCTATTGTTCTTGCTCTAAAGAAACCCCGATTGTGAAAGGCCAAGGCGTACTTCTTTTGGTCACGCAAAATTCAAAATACTGCCATGGACATTGAATTGACATGACAACACATAGCTTGGGATGTCCAAATTTGCACGTTAGACCAGTGACTTGTTCTTCACCTTTTCAGAGGGAACAGTGACTTTTTATTATGGGTCTATACACTTTCCAAGAAACAGGAGGAGATGCTGTAGAGTGTAGAGGAGCGAAGTCAAGCGCCCCGCCCCCACCTGCCCTATTTCTGTTCACCTCCATCGTCTACCTCCGCCCCCGCCCGCACCAATCGACCACCTTCCATAGCACACGCCAGTGCCGCCGCCATGCAGCTTTAGAATCAATTCCACCGCCCAGTTTGAGAGCCTCCGTTCTTCATCTTCCCCGCCACCTGCCGCCATCGAACCCAAATTAAACTCCAATCAGTTGAACCCAAACCTCATAGACCCACCCCCTGCCCTGCGATGGCGGCATCGAACAAGGAAAATGATGACTCTGAACTGTTTCAGAAGGTCTTTTCCGAAGGTCCCCTTGAAGAACTCGTAACAAGATGCGACGTCATCACCGCCGCGAGCCTCGTCGGTTCGTCCAAACTATTTTTCGACTCTGCAAATGATAGTGCAACTCTATCTTTTTCTCTCCCGTTTGGCCTCCCATGTGTTCTTCATTCTCACCCGACGAAGGTAGCACGGGATTGCAAGCTGACGCCGCTGGACAGGTTCTCCTCCGACGCTGTGATGCCAGACGGTACGGGTAAGCAGTGGGTAGGTGCCAATGGAGATTGGGTTGCCATGGTTGACACTGGCTTTCCTGCTTGCAAATGGAAACTTGTCAACGTCTACACTCGCCGTGAAATTCCTCTCCCTGTGCCGTTTGAAACCACCCACATTCCAAATATATACCACCACAACCTTCGTGCTATTATATTTCACAAGATATATATTTGCCAAGTTCCCACAGCTGCTGGGGGGTACAAAAATTTCTCTCTTGTTGCTGTTTTTGACATCAGAGTTGCCCTCCTTTGCGGCGAAGATTCTGGATGGACAGTTCTTACAGAGCCCAAGTCCCACATCTTTTACAATTACAGCGATGCAATTCTCCACAATGGGCTTGTGTTTGCCACAACTCATACTGGCACTGTTCACGCATGGAATCCTCAGCAAGCTGGTAATTTTCCTCCGGACGTAAGTAGTGTATGATGAGCTTCATTATTCATGGCTGTAAAGATAATTTTAATGCACAAACTTATTAATTTTCGAACCTGACTGATCTGACTTGGAGGCTTGGGGCATATTTGCTTCGGATGAAATTTCATTGGTATTTAGACTTTTTATTCGAGATGATTACCATAGAAAAATTTGAGGATTGTATAATTAGGAGTTTTATTCTCAGATTGAATTATGTTGGATTTTGACCTCTACTTGAACTTCTTGAAATGAATCCTTTGGTTTCCCATGTGATGTACTGAAATACACCAATATGCTGTATTATTGAATGGAAATGCCATTATATCATCCCATCTGAATCCTAATGCGTTTTCCCAATTCTTACGTTTTCAGATTTGTGCAAACCAAACATACCCTTCTTAACAGTAATTTCGTTTTCAAGCAGGTCCTCCGCTGATCGTAGAGCCACCGCCCATTGTGTTTGAATGGCGGTGTGCACTTGATGATGCTCTTGGCCATGATCACGAGGTCGATTATGGCATGTGGTGGTTAGCAAGATCTATAGATGGTTCTAGACTTCTTCTGATCCATACACTGGGCATTGCTGATGAAAGGGAATATTCCTGTAAAGTTTGCCATACTGCTTCTGATCGTCGTGTTCATCATGGTCGCACTGTTGGCAACTATGCTTCTGGGTTTGGTTGCCTGGTGTTCACGAAGGACACTAGTAAGTTAAATGAAGGTATTCCATGGGAAAAGATTGATGACCTTGGAGAATATTCTCTTTTCCTTGGAGTGAACTATCCGATTATGCTGCCATTAGGCGGTGCAGATGTTGTCCCAGGATGTCTGACGAGAAGAAATTGTGTGTACACCTTGCCGAATGAAGCATGGCTTCGCAATTCGCAGCTGCCTGAAATATGCCGATTCAGTCTGAATCGTGAAGATTGCGCCGTTGGTTTCCAAACCAACGCCTTGGAGAAAACATGCAAAACAAAAAAAGATAGGTACCTGGTAAAGACACCGCTTTGGTTCATCCCAAACTTCGCCAACGCCCCGGATTGGAACAAGTGTGATGTTTAATTCTGAAACAGGGCCTGCAGCCATTGTAGCTACTGATAGTATGTAATTTCATAGCTAATGAACGAGGCAATTGTGGTCTACTAGTTACAACTGTTTTGTAAAGAGGTGGTCTATAAGTATACCCCTCTCTTCATTGATGCATTTGTGGTCTACTTGATGGTACTCTTAAATATATGGGTGTGGCTCCTCAACACATAATGTGGGAGTATTATTGTGTTAAAGTTGAAGGCTTGATCAACTATAGGTTCACTTCTCTAGTTACATTACTAGGTACTCCGGTTGGCTATGTTGTGATGAAATTGTGTTCTGTTGTTCGGTGAAGACAAAAGTAGAACTATGGTATGCTTATGTTTAAGAGCAAGCGAGGGTTTAGCTTGAGATGTTAAAATTCAGATTTGAACTATTTTTTGATATGGAAATTTGAAATATATATGGTACTGTATATGATTATGTGTAACAACAAGCGACGAAAGGGCTGATGCTCCTATTCCTTGTCGGCGGGAGGACTATGTGTGCGGCGACTTGAGCCAAATTAGAAGGCCATAGCTATGTTGATTGGTCCTTGAAGTTGGAGGGGCTAGGATTTCGGATGAGCGGAGTGGGGGAAGTTGTTGCTCATGGAACATAAGTCCTTAAAATAGTAATGTTAGTATATAGGAGTACAAGGTATATACTTGTACTATTTTAGTACTATAATAAGTATATCGGGTTCATCAAAAAGAATTATCTCGGGTTCACAACCACGTGGGGTCAAGGTGAGGGAAAGTTGGTCAATACCTCTTACCGCTATATCCCCGCCCCAAGTTCTAATGCGCAAGTGCTGTTATTTTTTTAAGGGAAATAGTGGTTCCTCTCTCCCGGAAACATGCCCCGCATCTCCACCTCCTAGTATCGTAGTACTACTACTGCATCTTCTCCAAAAAAAACCCTCTTCTGTCTCTTTCTCCCGTTCACCCCTCTCTCCCTTGCATTGGATTACCGACTCCAATGAAGCAGAAGCGTAAGATTGAGGAGATTCCTGATTGCTACCACCAGTCCATGGGGTGGGGCAACCTCCACTACCCACTGGTGGAGAACATAGCCGAGCGGGCGGATATCCTCAGCACTGGTCGCCTCGCTCGAGGCATGATCGGCATGCGGCATGCCATCCGCGGAGCGCATAAGGTTCCGTTCGGTTTACCGAGCCTGCTCCACTGCGACCCCGAGACATGGCCAGACGACCGCGACAATACTGTAAGAGTATTTATTTATTTACTCATCTCGTTTCAGCTTGTGTTTTTTCAATCAACTTTTCTTATTGCCAAACATCATGCATGAATTTAGACTCAACATAATCACCTGATTTGGGAGTACTGTAAGGTTTGCTGCCTTCACTATGCACATGTACTCTTCGGAATTGCTTTATTTATCCATTATATCTGTGCTTCAGTTCTGCACAATCCGCTCTTCATTCTGTCGAATACCTTGCATGCATAGACAATTTTGAAACAAATCCTATTTGCAGGGCATTCACGCGTTGCTGATGCCATTAGACAAGCCGACAGTTCCAGCATTTATCCATACCAAGGAGGAACTGGATGGACATGGACCCATGCACTGGGTGGGTTGTAACGGCGACTGGGTGGCATTTGTCCAGCAGGACGGGCACTTGACGATCCGCAACATATACATATCAGATACTATTATACCTCTTCCATCTCTGCAAGATGCAGGAATTTCTTTGGGCCCTACTAGTGAATGGTGGCATGGCAGCCCACCATTCCTGTTCAAATACAAAATAGATAAAAGTTTGGAACTGCTCAAAGTACGGATCGTCAAGAGGCCGTACAAAGATGATCTAGCAGGGCCATGGCATTACGAGGTAATCGTTGTATTTGACGAATTGATTGCTATCCTACAAGCGCCCCTAGAAAAGGAGTGGAATATCCTGAGAAACCCTGAATTCTTTGATAGAAACAGCTATGTCGATGCCATGGGCATTCCTGGATATGGTACAAGTTCACACCTACATCGTGTATACGCAGTTACATATCCGTATGGAGATGTTCTGGTTTGGGAACCATATACCTGTGGTGAGTCTTTGTTTTATGTCTTAACTAGTAAATGGCATGCTGCACATGTTGGACCAATTACGATTCGCAATACTGATGTATAAAAGTTGCGTTCTAAATGTTGTTCAAACTTTCAATACAACTAATAATTTGGTTATACCATCAAAATAAGTGTGAGCATACAGTTTATAAATATGAACAAAAATTTGGAACCTTTCTTAATCACTATCAAGTGGGACGTGTGATATCGGTGTGAGACTGCTCTGATTTTTCTTCATAATGGAAACATGACGGTTCTAGAAACACGTGGACACTGGTGTGGTATTTTTTTCACGCGAATACCTCTAATCCCAACCGTTAGATTTTGGACACCAACAGTTGGAATTGCTGCGACATGTCTTGTTAAAAACTGGTGCCTTATAGTAGTAGAAAATAGAAGATAGAAGAGAAGAGATAATTTTCAGTGTAGTTCCTACTTGCTGCATTGTGGTTGATCTTTGTGCATTGCAGGGACACATGCAGCCCCGCGTCTCATTGACGCCCCTGTCATTGAAGATGAAGAAGCAGAAGTGGCTGCAATTTTCGCTCAAATCGAGGGAGATGCTGTCATGGAAGATGATGAAGCAAATGTGGCTCAAGGCGATGGAGGTGCCGATGAAGATAATGATGCTGATGAAGAAGAATTAGAAGAAGAAGAATTAGAAGAAGACGAATTTGATGATGAAGAATTAGATGATGAAGAATTAGATGATGATGGTGATAATCATAATTATGAAGATGAAGATGTATTTCTTGGATTTTCTGACCAGCGCACTTGGTTCCTGGCACCAATGAGAGCAGAGTCCATTACTGGTGAATCTGATCTCGCGTGGATTCAGGTTAAAGGTTATCGGCCCATCCTCGGTCCTCCAATATTACATATGGGTAACAAGCTGAGGTCTTATCCTTTGGTACGGTGCTACGTTTTCTTGAGATCTGCCCATACCTTGGACCCTGTAGAAGAGGCAAGGTGGGAAAGATTGAACAATTTGAAGGGGCGTTCTTTATTTCTTGGACTCAATCACCCAATTTTCATGCTACCCCCGCCAGTCGACGCAGAGGCTGCAGAACCAGATTTCCAATTGTTCAAACCTGACTGTGTCTTTGCTACCCACAATCGCGCCCGTGATACATGGATACGTCCAAGGCCAAATTGGTGCAGAATGCACGTCAATGGAGGTCCTGCCATAGGCTCAAGATTGCAGTACAAAAAAGAGAAGACTGAACATAGAGCCGAAGCACCCATGTGGTTCGTCCCAACACTTCCACCTGTTTTTCCTTGAGAAATAAGAGACAGATGGTGACCTTATTTTATAGAGAAAACATAGTGTTCGTGAACTTAACCTCATGAACATTCGCTGTTCGGTTTTTGCTGAAATCAAAATTTTGCAGAGATGAAGATCTTTGTTTGAATCCCGTGCTGAACATATTTTTCACAAATTAGCTACCCGTATTGTGATGAATACATGCTGGTTTGTTGTTTGGTGCAGTAGCAGACATGAAGATCTTTGTCCTGAATACCACAATGGACATCTTTTTTTTCTTCAAAAATTAGCTAAGCTCACGCTATTAGGCGCAAATGCCTATTAAGAGATTTGGTGCTCTTGGGCACCATTGCTCCTGCTATTTTAGAAAAAAATAAAAAAAAAATTTATTTGTTCAAAAAATTAGAAAACAAATCATGGAGTAGCTAATGAATTGTCCCATAAACGTGCAAAATTTCAGTTTCAAATAAAAAAAATTCTGGGCTACACAAAAGTAACAAACGTGTGGATCTGGGTATGCATATTTCAAATCTCCAAATTTCAACAGATTGTCTTTTTTGTGTAGTCTACAATATAAAGAATATCATATTAAAATTTTACACGCTTGTAGGTTACTTTATTTATTATGTCTACATTCATTTTCAGATTTTTTTGAAACAAATATGTATGCTATTTGATTTTTTTTAAACAGCAGAGCACTGGTGCCCATTAGCCAAAGACACTTTTCGCAAATGCCTACAATAAAGGAACGGATGGTGACCTTATTTTATAGAGAAACCATAGTGTTTGTGAAGTTAAAGTCATGAACACACGCTGTTCGGTTTTTGGTGAAATCAAAATTTAGCAGAGATGAAGATCTTTGTTTGAATCCCGTGATGAACACATTTTTCCTAAATTAGCTACCAGTATTGTGATGAATACATGCCGGTCTGTTTTTCGGTGGAGTAGCAGACATGCAGGGGATCGAAAGAAACGGCAAAGTAGCCAGAAATCAGGGGTCAAATATAAATTCGAGAAAGGAAACGTTTATTCAACAGTCAGGCTGACATGTGGGACGTATCTTGCAGCCGCAGCCCCAACATTTATCATTCAGAGAGGATGACATGTGGGACCCACGAACCAGTATCGTTCTCGGCGTTTCTCAAAGGGGGCAGGAGATCGAAAGAAAAAGGCAAGTAGCTCGAAATCAGGTGTCTTAAAAATCCAAGAAAGGAAAGGTTTATCGCACAAAGAGGCTGACATATTGTACCCAGTTTGCAGCAGCGTCATCAACGTTTCAAAGGCGGTGGAGTTCGAAAGAAAAAGGCAAATAGCCAGAAATTAGGGGTCAAAAATAAATCCAGCAAAGGAAACTTTTATCGTACAAAGAGGCTGACATGTGGGACCCAGCCAGCAGCGTCCTCAACGTTTCTAAGGTGGCAGGCAATGGAAAAAAGGCAAATAGCCAGAAATTAGGGGTCAAAAATAAATGCAACAATAGAAACTCTTATTGTTCATAGAGGCTGACATGTTGGACCCATGAGCCAGCAGGGCCCTCAACGTTTCAAAGGCGTCACGGGATCAAAAGAAAAGAACCAAGTAGTCATTAATTAGGTGTCAAAAATAAATCCAAGAAAGTAAATGTTTTACTTTTCATAGAGGCTGTCATATGGGACCCATGAGCCAGCAGCGTCCTCAACGTTTCTAAGGCGGCTGGGGATCGAAAAAAAAAGCGAAGTAGCCATTAATTAGGGGTCAACTATAAATCCAAGAAAAGAAATGTTTATTGTTCTTAGAGGCTGACATGTGGGAGCTATGCGCCAGCAGCGTCCTCATCGTTTCAAAGGCGGTCGGGGATCCAAAGAAAAAGGCAAATAGCCAGAAATCAGGGGTAAAAAAAATCCAAGAAAAGAAATATTATTGTTCATAGAGGCTGGCATGTGGGACCCATGAGCCAGCAGCGTCCACAATTTCAAAGGCGGCACAGGATCGAAAGAAAAAGGCAAGTGACCAAAAATCAGGGGGTAAAAAATCCAAGAAAAAAACTTTATTGTACATAGAGGATGACATGCGGGTCCCATGAGCCAACAACTTACTCGTCGTTTCAGAGGGCCGAGGCGGCATGAGATCGAAAGAAAAAGGAAAGTGACCAAATATCAGGAGCAAAAAATAATCCATGAAAAGAAACTTTCATTGTACATAGAGGATAACATAGGGTCCCATGTTGTAGCAGCGGTCTGAACGTTTCAAGGACGGCATGAGATCGAAAGAAAAAGGCAAGTGACCAAATATCAGGAGCCAAAAATAATCCAAGAAAAGAAACTTTTATTGTACCTTTGAGAGTCGGCATGAGATTGAAAGAAAAAGGCAAGTGACCAAATATCAGGAGCCAAAAACCTAGAAAAGAAACTTTTATTGTACATAGAGTATGACATGCGGGTCCCATGACGCTGCAGCATCCTCAACGTTTCCAAGGCGGCAGGGGATCAAATGAAAAGGAAATAGCCAAAAAGCAGAGGGTGAAAAAAATCGAAGAAAAGAAACTTTTATTGTTCGTAGTGGATGACATGTGGGACCCATGAGGCAGCAGCATCCTCAACGTTTCCAAGCAGCAGGGGATCGAAAGAAAAAGGAAATAGCCAAAAATCAGAGCGTGAAAAATAATCCAAGAAAAGAAACTTTTATTTTACATAGAGGATGACATGTGGGTCCCATTTTGCAGCAGCGGTCTCAATGTTTCATATGCGGCTTGAGATCAAAAGAAAACGAAAGTAGCCCGAAATTAGGGGGAATAAAACTCCAAGAAAAGAAAGTTTTTTGTACATAGAGGATGACATACGGGTCCCAAGGCGGCAGGGGAACAAAAGAAAAAGGAAATAGCCAAAAATCAGAGGGGTGAAAAAAAATCCAAGAAAAAAGAAAATTTTAGAGTTCATAGTTCATAGAGGATGACATGCGGGTCCCATGAGGCAGCAGCGTCCACAACGTTTCCAAGGCGGCACACAGGAACAAAAGAAAAAGGATGTACCCCTGCTGGGCCTTTTGATCAAAAAATAATCCAAGATAAGGAAGATATAAATTGGGGCTGCCTGGCCATCTGGGCCTTCTAACCTGCTGGACGTCTTTTGACTCGTACAATTTCAGCCCACTCCAAAACAAGAAAGTCCTATGCTTCGCAAAAACAAAACAAAAACAAGGAGATTCATATTAGTTCGTTTATGTAAAAATAAAGATTTAATTTATCCGTTTGCAATAGCTCAGAGCGAAATACACTTTTTATTGTCTGTAAAATAATCAAGATATCACATGTTTCTTGTACGGGGAGGCTGACATCGGGACCCATGAGCCAGCAGCGTCGTCAAAGTTTTAAAGGCGGCAGGGGATCGAAAGAAAAAATAAATCAAAAATCAGTGGGTAAAAAAATCGAAGAAAAGAAACATTTATCGTTCTGAGAGGATGACATGCGGGACCCATGTGGCAGCAGCATCCTCAACGTTTCCAAGGCAGCACGGGATCCAAAAAAAAGGCAAAATAGCCAGAAATTAGGGGTCAAAATAACTCCAAGAAAAGAAAGGTTTATCGTCCATAGAGTCTGACATGTGGGACCCATTAGCGAGCAGATTCTTCAACGTTCAAAGGCGGCAGGGGATCAAAAGAAAAAGGAAGTAGCCAGAAATTAGGGGTAAAAAATAACTCCAACAATGGAAACTTTTATTGTTCATAGAGGATGACATGCGGGACCCATGAGCCAGCAGCTTCCTCAACGTTTCAAAGGCGGCATGGGATCGAAAGAAAAGGCAAGTGACCAAATATCAGGAGCCAAAAATAATCCAAGAAAAGAAACTTTATATAGAGGATGACATGCGGGTCCCATTTAGCAGCGGCTATATCGTTTGAGATGCGGCGGGAGGTCTCGAAAGAAAAAGGCAAGTGACCAAATATCAGAGCCAAAAAAATCCAAGAAGAAAGTTTTATAGTACATAGAGGATGACATCGGGTCCCATTTAGCATCAGCGGTATCACCGTTTGGGAGGCGGCGGGGATCGAAGAAAAAGGCAAATTTAAATATGAGGTGCCAAAAATAATCAAAGAAAAGAAAGTTTTCAACGTTTCAAAGCGGCGAGATCAAAAGAAAAAGAGTAGCCAGAAATTAGGGGTCAAAAATAACTCCAAGAAAGGAAACTTTTATTGTTCGTAGAGGATGACATGGGGGACCCATGAGCCAGCAGCTTACTCAACGTTTCAAAGGTGGCATGAGATCGAAAGAAAAAAACGCAAGTGACCAAATATGAGGTGCCAAAAATAATCAAAGATTTATTGTACATAGAGGATGACATGCGGGTCCCATTTTGCAGCAGCGGTCTCAATGTTTGAAATGCGGCTTGAGATCAAAAGAAAAAGAAAGTAGCTAGAAAGTAGGGGGTCAAAAAAAATCCAAGAAAAGAAAGTTGATGGACATAGAGGTTGACATGCGGGTCCCATGTGCCAGCAGCTTACTCAACGTTTCAAAGGGGCCAGGGGATCAAAAGTAAAAGGCAAGTGACGAAATATCAGGAGCCAAAAATCAGAGGGTGAAAAAAAATCCAAGAAAACAAACTTTTATAGCACATAGAGGATGACATGCGGGTCCCATGAGCCAGCAGGTTCCTCAACGTTTCAAACGTGGCATGAGATCGAAAGAAAAAGGCAAGTGACCAAATATCAGGAGCCAAAAATAATTCAAGAAAAGAAACTTGATTGTACATAGAGGATGACATGCGGGTCCCATGTGTAAGCAGCTTACTCAACGTTTCCAAGGCGGCAGGGCATCAAAAGAAAAAAGGAAATAGACAAAAATCAGAGAGTGAAAAAAAACCATAGAAAATAAACTTTTATAGCACATAGAGGATGACATGCGGGTCCCATGAGCCAGCAGGTTCCTCAACGTTTCAAACGTGGCATGAGATCGAAAGAAAAAGGCAAGTGACCAAATATCAGGAGCCAAAAATAATCCAAGAAAAGACTTGATTGTACATAGAGGATGACATGCGGGTCCCACCAGTCAGCAGCTTACTAACGTTTCCAAGGCGGCAGGGGATGAAAAGAAAAAGGAAATAGCCAAAGATCAGAGGGTGAAAAAAATCAAAGAAAAGAAACTTTTATAGTACATAGAGGATGACATGTGGGTCCCATGGGCCAGCAGGTTCCTCAACGTTTTCAAGGGCGGCATGAGATCGAAAGAAAAAGGCAAGTGACCAAAAATCAGAGGGTGAAAAATAATCCAAGAAAAGAAACTTTTATTGTACATAGAGGATGACATGCTGTCCCAACGTTTCAAATGCGGTTTGAGATCAAAAGAAAAGAAAGTAGCCAGAAATTAGGGGGTAAAAAAACTCCAAGAAAAGAAAATTGATTGTACATAGAGGATGACATGCGGGTCCCACGAGTTTGCAGCTTACTCAACGTTTCCAAGGCGGCAGGGGATCAAAAGAAAAAGGAAATAGCCAAAAATCAGAGAGTGAAAAAAAACCCAAGAAAATAAACTTTTGTAGTACATAGAGGATGACATGCAGGTCCCATGAGCCAGCAGGTTCCTCAACGTTTCAAACGTGGCATGGGATCGAAGGAAAAAGGCAAGTGACCAAATATCAGGAGCCAAAAATAATCCAAGAAAAGAAACTTTATTGTACATAGAGGATGACATGCGGGTCCCATTTTGCAGCAGCGGTCCCAACGTTTCAAATGCGGCTTGAGATCAAAAGAAAAAGAAAGTAGCCAGAAATTAGGGGGTAAAAAAACTCCAAGAAAGGAAAGCTTTATCGTTCATACAGGCTGACATGTGGGACCTATGAGCCAGCAGCTTATGAACGTTTCAAAGGCGGCAGGGGATCAAAAGAAAAAGGAAATAGCCAAAAATCAGAGGGTGAAAAAAAATCCAAGAAATCAAACTTTTATTGTACATAGAGGATGACATGCGGGTCCCATATAGCAGCAGATTCCTCAACGTTTCAAACGACGTGGCATGAGATCGAAAAAAAAAGGCAAGTGATAAATATCGGGGCAAAAATAATCCAAGAAAAAGAAACTTTTATTATATAGAGGATGACATGCGGGTCACATTTAGCAGCAGCGGTATCACCGTTTGGGAGACACGAGGACCAAAGAAAAATGAAGTAGCCAGAAATCAGGGGGTGAAAAAAATCCAAGAAAAGAAAGATTTCAATTGGGCTGCATCTAGACATCTGGGCCTTCGAACTATCCTTCTGGGCCTTTTGACACGTACAATTTCAGCCCACTCCAGAACATGATAGTTCGGATTTTTCTCAAAAAAAAAAAAACAGGAAAGTCCTATGCTTCGCCAAAACAAAAAACAAGGAGATTCAAGATATATGTTGTAAAAATAAAGATTTAATTTATCCGTTTGCAATAGCTCAGAGCGCAATACACTGTTTATTGTCTGCAAAATAATCAAGATATCACATGTTTCTTGTACGGGGAGGCTGACATCGTGGACCCATGAGCCAGCAGCGTCGTTTTAAAGGCGGCAGGGGATGGAAAGAAAAAATAAACCAAAAATCTGTTGGTAAAAAATCCAAGAAAAGAAACATTTTCGTTCTGAGAGGATGACATGCGGGACCCATGAGGCAGCAGCGTCCTCAGCGCTTATTGTTCATAGAGGCTGACATGTGGGACCCGTGAGCCAGCAGCGTCCTCAACGTTTTAAAGGCGGCAGGATATCGAAAGAAAAAATAAGCCAAAAATATTTGGTAAACAATATCCAAGAAAAGAAACATTTACCGTTCTGAGAGGATGACATGCGGGACCCATGAGGCAGCAGCATCCTCAACGATTCCAAGGCGCCAGGGGATCAAAAGAAAAAAAGGAAATAGCCAGAAATTAATTAGGGGTCAAAAATAAATCCACCAAAGGAAACTTTTATTGTTCATAGAGGATGACATATGGGACCGACCTGCCAACAGCGTCCTCATCGTTTCAAAGGGGGCAGGGGATCAAAGAAAAAAGGCAAATAGCAGAAATTAGGGGTCAAAAATAACTCCAAGAAAGAAAACTTTTATTGTTCGTAGAGGATGACATGCGGGACCCATGAGCCAGCAGCTTACTCAACGTTTCAAAGGCGGCATGAGATCGAAAGAAAAAGGCAAGTGACAAAATATCAGGAGCAAAAGATAATCCAAGAAAAGAAACTTTATTGTACATAGAGGATGACATGTGGGTCCCATTTTGCAGCAGCGGTCTCAATGTTTGTAATGCGGCTTGAGATCAAAAGAAAAAGAAAGTAGCTAGTAATTAGGGGGTGAAAAAAAATCCAAGAAAAGAAAGTTGATGGACATAGAGGATGACATGCGGGTCCCTTGAGCCAACAGCGTCCTCAACGTTTCAAAGGGGGCAGGGGATCAAAAGAAAAAGGCAAATAGCCAGAAATTAGGGGTAAAAAATAAATCCAACAAAGGAAAGGTTTATTGTTCATAGAGGCTGACATGTGGGACCCATGAGCCAGCGGCGACCTCAATTTCAAAGGCGGCATATGATCGAAAAGAAAAAGGCAAGTTAGCAAAAATATATGAGGAGCCAAAAATAATTCAAGAAAAGAAAGTTTTATAGTACATAGAGGATGACATGCGGGTCCCATTTAGCAGCAGCGGTATCAGCGTTTGAGAGGTGGCAGGGGATCAAAAGAAAAAAAGAAATTGCCAAAAATCAGATGGTGAAAAAAAACCAAGAAAAGAACACACTATTATAGGATGACATGCGCGGGTCCCACTTGTGAGCCTGCCCGGGTTCCTCAACGTTTCCAAACGTGGCATGAGATCGAAAGAAAAAGGCAAGTGAAAAAATATCAGAGGGGCCAAAAATAATTCAAGAAAAGAAAGTTTACATAGTACATAGAGGATGACATACGGGTCCCATTTAGACGGCGGTATCAGCGTTTGAGGTGGCGAGGATCAAGAAAATAAAGAAATTGCAAAAATGGATAGTGAAAAAACCTAGAAAAGAACTTTATAGTATAGAGGATGACATGCGGGTCCCATGAGCTGCGGGTTCTCAGCGTTTTAAAACGTAACATGAGATCGAAAAGAAAAGGCAAGTGAAAAATATAAGGAATAAAAATAATTCAAGAAAAAGAAAGTTTTTATAAATACATAGAGGATGACATGCGGGTCACATTTAGCAGCAGCGGTATCAACTGTTTGAGAGGCAGCAGGTGATCGAAAGAAAAAGTCAAGTGACCAAATATGAGGTGCAAAAAAATCCAAAGAAAGAAAGTTTTATAGTATAGGATGACATGCGGTCCCATTTAAACGGCCATGAGCATCTCGTTTGAGAGCGAGGATCGAAAAGGTAAGTGACCAAATATGAGGTGCAAAATAATTCAAGAAAGAAAGTTTTATAGTACATGAAAGTGACATACGGGTCCGATTAGCCAGCGGTATCACCGTTTGAGAGGCGGCAGAGGATCGAAAGAAAAAGGCAAGTGATAAGTTGAGTGCAAAAATAATCCGGAAAAAGAAAGTTTTACTTAGTACATAGAGGATGACATGCGGGTCCGATTAGCAGCAGCGGTATCACCGTTTGAGAGGCGGCGAGGATCGAAAGAGAAAAGGCAGAGTATTAAATTTGAGGTGCAAAAATAATCCGGGAAAAGAAAATTTTATAGTACATAGAGGATGACATACGGGTCAGGTTAGCAACGCTGATATCACCGTTGAGAGGCGACGAGGGGATCGAAAAGGGCCAGGTGACCAAATTTGGTGCAAATAATCATGAAAAGAAAGTTTATAGTACATAGAGGATGACATGCGGGTCACATTTAGCAGCAGCGGTATCACCACCGTTTGAGAGGCGCGGATCGAAAGAAAAGGCAAGTGACCAAATATGAGGTGCCAAAAAAACTCCAAGAAAAGAGAAAGTTGATTGCACATAGAGGATGACATGCGGGTCACATTTAGCACGGTCTCAACGTTTCCAAGGCGGCAAGGGATCAAAAGAAAAGGAAATGGCAATCGGGGTCAAAAAAATCCAAGAATAGAAAGAATTTTGGTTCATAGAGGATGACATACGGGACCCCGCGATTTTCATAAATGACGGCTCGTTGAACGGATAGGCGCGATCTAGAAAAAAACAATGCCAGAGAGGCTGCCATCTGGGCCCTACATCCCTCGGCGGTGCGGATTTGCGTTGACTCGGCCGGCGAACCCGAGATTTCGAGATGCACCACGTCCCGGGCCACCATACGCCACGTTTTGGCCGCTTTCGTCGGGCTAGGTGGCCTCAAAAACGAGAAAAAAAAAGTTTTGACATGCACCACGGAGGGACCAAAAATCGTCGGCCATGGTACACCAGCAACCACGGCGCGACTTCAACTCCGAAGCCGACGTCGCCCGAAGAGCGCCAAGGAAGAGAAGGACGCTGGCCGGTCCAGGACCCGGTCGGACCGGACCCACGACCGGACGCCCCGGCCACAGGCCCGGTCAACCGGGCGCAAACCGGGCCAACTCCCTCGTACCGGACGACGACCGGACCCAGGACCGGACTCTTCGCAGAATCCCGGTTGGCGGCCGGTCGACCGGACCCATGACCGGACAGCCCGGTCACAGGGCCGGTCAGGCCAGTTCCACTGGCCGGACTATCCAGTCCACGAGCCAGTCCTGACGGGCCTTAACCGGATCCGGCAGAATACTACCCAGAGCTGCCTTGACTTATCCATTACGTACATCGCCTTGCTGCCCAGGCTGCCTATTTAAGTAGCTGGACCCCCTCCTTTACTGTTTAGACTTGTTTAGAACTCAAACCTAACTTTGAGCTTAGTCTCCCTTGGGTATCATCCCTCTGTAATCAAGGCAACCCTTGTGGATGTATGGATTTGGTAGTGTGAGATTCTAGTGTTTATCACTCTCTCTCCCACTCCTTGATTCGTCCTCCTCACCGGTCTCTCCTCTCGGAATTCTACCTCGAGTCTCTTCCGGGCGGATTCTATTGGCACGGTCCATCGAGCCGTGAGGGTAAGCATCGATTGTATCGGGTTGGTGTGCGTGGTTCTTCGTGTGTTCTTCGCGTTCTTCGTGTTCTTCCGCCTCTCCCCCTCTTTCCCCCTTGATTCCTTGGGTCATTCGCGAGATCGGGCCACTGTTGGGGACGGAGACCGGTGAGGGAGAGAGAGTGGGCTACACTAGAATCTCACTCACATAGATCCAATCATCCAACATGGGGTGCCTTGATACAAAGGGGATGAAACCCTAGGGAGACAAAGCTCAAAGTCATGTTTAAGCCTAAATCTTGTCTAACCAGCTATGGGGGCGAGCTGGGGTCTTATATAGGCATACAAGGCGACATGGGTCGAAAAGGTACAAGTTGGTGGGTCAAACCCGACGAATCCGGTCACAGGGCCGGTTGGACCGGGTCTGGGACCGGGCCATCCGGTTCCAAACCGGATTCTGGGCCGGACGTAACCCGGGCGGGGCCAGGGCCAGGATGTCGGATGCTGCCGATCGTCGTTCAGTCTAAAGCCGGCCGGCTGAGTCGGGAGCGGTTGGCAGACTGTGAGCCGGGCGGTCCGATCGGGGAAGCATTCGGCAAGGTCTGTGGCCGTGACCTTCCTCCTCCCGCCTCTTCTTCCTCTTCCTTTCTTCTTCCTTCATTCTTCTTCTTCTCTCTTCCTTGCACCATGGGAGTTCCTTCTCTCCGGTTCCTCGATGACTCTTGTACCTAATGACATGTAACACACCGACATGAGGTAGCATTCCATCCAAGGTATTGACGAGGTCGAGTGTCGAGAGGAAGGAGTTCACCTTGACATATATGGCGGGGGTTGGTGTTGTTGGTCCACTTGGGGGACTCCTTGACCATGGTGTAGCGTCGACGATAGGCGGGGTTGCACTTGGCGGTCCCAGCGGAGAAGTAGAAATCATCTCCCCCCCCTTGGGGAAGAGTCGTCCTCGACTCTTGCTCCTCCTCACCGATGAGGTAGACGGGAAGGACTTGTATAGTTGCCCTTGTGTCCTTAGGGATGCTCGTCGTAGTGCGGGCGTCTTTGTTGTAGTCCATAACGGGTCTCCCATGTAGTGGTGGAGGGGCCAAGTCTCGGTCGAAGAAGAACAAGGGGAAAAACAACTTGCAAAAGGAAAGCTTGTGGATGCCAATTTGGTGACCGGCGAACAAGAGGCTCTCAATCAAATACGAAGCATCAAGTCGTTTCTCCAAAAGGCATTGGGCAAAAATGGTGATCAAAAGAGTGTCGATGTATCCAAAATGTGGTAGGACAAAAATTTGTGCAAGTAAAAGTTTGCTTTGGAAGGTGTCAAAAATGTTGTGTGTAGCATTGTCCCACACAAATGGAACAATCAAAAGGCGAGTATCGGCGGCAAAATTTGGGGCAAAATTGTTATGTGCAATGGCAAAGCTATGGAGACTTCTAGCTTGGGAAAGTATGGTTGGCGTGAGCCGAGTATGGGTATCCTCAAGTGTCAAAGAATCCATTGCAATTGCCAAAGATGAAATGAGAAATCCAAAGGAGAGCAACTTTTGGTGTGACATGTGGCACAAGGTGCATAATGTGTCTCTCACATGTATGACATGATCCTTGAGATTCTCGGAGTGTATGATGATATCATCAATACATACAACAACCATTGTGCCAACAAGATGTGTCAAGAGATGTTGCATAAGAAGCAAAAGAGGTGACGAGGAATTGGACCAAACCGGAAGCTCGACAAACCAAGTCGGAAACACATGAGGGCGAAGGCTTGTGGGAACATACCCTTTGGTGTGATTCCCGCGGGTTAGGTCCTTGATGGGGTAGCTCTCAATTGCGCGTTTCGTGAGCTCATGCTCCGTGGCGGTGGAAGTTGTCGTCCTTGTGGCTACACATGGAAGAAACAAGACAAAAAGCGTGTGTGCATGGTAGATGAAAACATCATCCATCATGATGTTCCATGTCTTGTGCACATCACCATTAGTGTCAATAAATATAGTATGAAATGCATGGCGATGGTGCATATGGCAAGAAGGTGCATTCATGGCATGTGGTAACTCATGATCATCAAAAATAGAGAAGGCTATGGGGGCCATCTCATGGACAATGAAATAAGCATTCTTGCATACCAAGCATAAGAAAGAGCAATTGTTCGCAATCTTGGATGCAAGGATCATGGAATAGTGCAAACATGTGGGGCAAAGCATGCGGAAGTTAATGTCATCATTTTCAACATCATTGCAAGCAAGCGGAGCAAATATAAAACTTTCATAGCATGGCATGTTCATGTTATCACAATCAATCAATTTCACATGATCAACAATGTTATCAAGCAAAGTATCACATGGGAATATGAAGGAAGCATGTGACGTAGCAAATGTATCATCAAGATCATGCATGCACTCATAAGTCATCATGTCCACTAGTGGGATCATGGCATCATCAACACCTATGTTGTTACCTTTGAAGGCCGACTCATGTGATGTAGGTGTTGTGGAAGTAGGAGGATCCATGTGGTCGACATGTCCATCTTGGAGCAAGCATGGTGAGATATCATCGTCTTCATGCACCATGTACATCTTCTCCATGAGCGGGAACTCGTCCTCCGTGGAACCTAGTGCAACATAAGAAGACACAAACGAGGGAGAGGTTAATGTGTTAGCAAATGCGATGTCCTCCATGGACCTATCATCTACCTCTCTCAACTCACTTTGTGTATCACTCATGTCCTCCAAATGGAAGCACTCAAACTCACATATGGGGTGGAAGTCACTCAACTCACTATCACTCTCGCTCAAGTGGGCTAAGTGGCTCTCATGCTCACATGGGATTGGTACCAACTCATCAATCAAGCATGTAGGAGTAGGTTCGACTTGCTCATCTCCATGCGCCTCCTTGGTTGAAGGGAACTTCCCATGCTCAACCATCTCAACTCCATGCGCCTCCGTGGGTGAAGGGAGAATCCCATGCTCACCATGCTCAACTCCCTCGCCTCCTAAGTCGTCCTCAAGTGGTGGCATCTTGGAGACTTGTGCATTGAGCTCGTCGAAGTAGAGCTTCTTGGCGCTTGGCGTTGTGCATTGCCATGCCACGTGACCCTTGGCCTTGCACACCTCACATAGGAGATTGGGACATTCCCGTGGAAGGTGGCCTTGTTGCTTGCACTTGTAGCATCGGAGTCCATAGGCATATGACGAGGTAGGGGCCATTGTGGTGGTGGCGCAAGAGGTAGAAGTCGCCTTATGAGGAAGGTCTTCATGTCGAGGCTCTCGTCTTCTTGCCTCATCACCATGTCTTGAGTGGTGTCGTCGAAGATCATGTGTGGAAGGATGTCGATGTAGACCATGAGGTGGTGGTGGTCGACGACGATCATGAGATGGTGTGAGTCGATGACGGTCCTTGCCTTGCCTAGGTGATGGCTCATGTTGGGGGCGCTCTTGATGCTCCATATGATGTCCGTGATGTCGATGATCTTGTGCATAGGCACTCTCATGATGGCGCCTTGTGGAGCTCGGAGAAGTGTGTCGATGCCGAATATGTTGGGGACGCTCTTGATGATCCATATGATGGTGCCATCGTGGAGGTCCTCGATCTTCATATGTAGCTCCATTGGCCAAGTAGGGGTATGTGGGAGCATCGGCGGTGGACATGGTGGGGTCGATGTCGTCCTCGTGATGGTGCTCCACCATGTCGTCCATGCTTGTTGAGCAAGTGTCGATGTAGAGCTCGTCGATGTCGTCCATGTTGGCGATGCTCGCGGAGCCATAGTCGGTGTAGAGCTCCTCGATGTCGGTCATGTTGGCGATGCTCGCGGAGCCATAGTCGGTGTAGAGCTCCACATGTTCCTCCACATGCTTGAAGAGGTATCCTCCTCGAAGTGCTCCGTGTACTCCTCCGTATCTTCTTCGTCGCTATACATGTTAGCAAGACGGTATCTATATGGTGTATGTTAGTGGAAGAACACTACCTCGCAATCTTACCGTGGTATGACAAGATTGGGGTGATCCAACAAACCGAGAGTTAGAACAATTGTATCGGGCACTCACACAAAGACACACGCAAAAGCTAGCAAATATGGTGTTAGGTAAGTATGGTGGAAAGCCAAAAGATGAAATCCGAAATCAAGTTTGTTGTTAAGGGTGGGTGAAATCCAAAAACTCAAATGTCAAAGCGATGATCACTATAAACACGGAAAAGATATGGAACTCACACACGGGATAAGCGGGGTTAGTGCGACCAAGGAATGAGCGGAAAAGTGTATGAAGCCCGAAAGCAAGGTTGCTCGGTGTCACACTAACACAAGGAGAGGCAAAGCTTTGGTTGCAACATGAGAGACAACAAGATTCACACGCGGCCTCTCTTCTCTTTTCTCTCTTTTGCTTAAAAGCTTTTTCCTCTTTTTGTATTTGGTGGCACTTACACTCTTTGTGTATATGTATGTATGATGGCACTCGCACACTTTTGCTCTATGGTGCACTTGCACTCTTTTTGTGTTTTTGCGGCTTTTTCTCGCACTATGTTAGCGTTAGCTCGCTTTTGCTATCTTGCCACACGAGTTTTGCTTAGAAGCTTGACTCCACACTACACACACACCTCACAATCGGGGCCACGTGCAATGTCTCGCAACACTAGATAAGCAATGCTCGATAGGATAGATCGCAAAAGAAGAGGGGTTACAAGGGTTACTGCAAGTTATACCTGCGATGGTGGAGATGGTGGTGGTGGTGGTGGTCGGCGGTGGTGTTAGTCGATGTCGAAGACGTGTGCCCGGTTCGGTGGTCCGGTCGGACCGGGTGTGGCGCCGGCTGCTCCGGTCGGTGGGAAGCTTGGGGATGCTGATACGTCTCCAACGTATCGATAATTTCTTATGTTCCATGCTACTTTATTGATGATACCTACATGTTTTATGCACATTATATGTCGTATTTACGCATTTTCTAGAACTAACCTATTAACAAGATGCCGAAGAGCCAGTTGCTGTTTTCTGCTGTTTTTGGTTTCAGAAATCCTAGTAACGAAATATTCTCGGAATTGGACGAAATCAACGCCCAGGGTTTTGCCCGGAAGCATCCAGAACACCCGAGAGCCGCCAGAGGGGGGCCCTGTGGGCCCCAGATGACATGGTGGCGCGGCCAGGGCTGGGCCCGCGCCACCCTATGGTGTCGTCGCCTCGTTGACCCTCCTGCGCCGCCTCTTCGCCTATTTAAAGCCCACACGCCGAAAACCCTTACGGGAGAAGCCACAGTCGCAGAAACCTTCGAGAGCCGCCGCCATCGCCAAGCCGAATGCAGGGGGGCCAAGTCTCTTATTCCCGGCACCCTGCCGGACGGGGAAGTGCTTTGAGCTTCTCCATGGAAACACGCTGCCATCTTGCAGCCATCTTCATCACGGCTGCTTTGCTCCCATGAGAGGTAGTTCTCCTGCATCGAGGCTCGGGGCTGTACCGGTAGCTATGTGGTTAATCTCTCTATGTACCTCAATACAATGATCTCATGAGCTGTTTACATGATTGAGATTCATATGAGTTTTGTATCACTATTATCTATGTGCTACTCTAGCAAAGTTATTAAAGTAGTTCTATTCCTCCCCCCACGTGTGTAAAGGTGACGGTGTGTGCACCGTGTGGGTGGTTTATGCTATGATCATGATCTCTTGTAGATTGCGAAGTTAACTATTGCTATGATAATATTGATGTGATCTATTCCTCCTACATATGCATGAAGGTGACAGTGTGCATGCTATGCTAGTACTTGGTTTAGTCTTTTGATCTATCTTACACTAAAGGTTACTAAAATATGAGCATTATTGTGGAGCTTGTTAACTCCGGCATTGAGGGTTCGTGTAATCCTACGCAATGTGTTCATCATCCAACAAAAGTGTAGAGTATGCATTTATCTATTCTGTTATGTGATCAATGTTGAGAGTGTCCACTAGTGAAAGTCTATTCCCTAGGCCTTGTTCCTAAATACTGCTATCACTGCTTGTTACTGTTTTACTGCGTTACTACTGCTGCGTTACTACTGCTTGTTTACTTCCTACAATATTACTACCATCAACTGCACGCCAGCAAGCACTTTTCTGGCGCCATACTACTGCTCATATTCATTCATACCACTTGTATTTCACTATCTCTTCGCCGAACTAGTGCACCTATTAGGTGTGTTGGGGACACAAGAGACTTCTTGCTTTGTGGTTGCAGGGTTGCATGAGAGGGATATCTTTGACCTCTTCCTCCCTGAGTTCGATAAACCTTGGGTAATCCACTTAAGGGAAACTTGCTGTTGTTCTACAAACCTCTGCTCTTGGAGGCCCAACACTGTCTACAAGAATAGAAGCTCCCGTAGACATCAAGCACTTTTCTGGCGCCGTTGCCGGGGAGGAAAGGTAAAAAGGCACTCATACTCCGGTTCCAGGTAACAGTACTTTTCTGGCGCCATTGTGTGTGTGCTCGAAGCTATTTCCTTTAGACTCTGCAATTGTGACATTTTGTTTCTTGTTTACACTAGTTAGGCATAATGGACAACAATGACCTTTTTATTCTATTTCCTGATTTAAGACATGGATGGTTTGATACAAAAATTAAAAAACCCATGGAACCTTATTTACATGATATGAACACCATTGTTGTTAATGATATGGAAAATTCTAAGCTTGGGGAAGCTAGTTTTGATGAGCATGATATTTTTAGTCCCCATGGAGGAGAAAATTTACTTTGATGATACTTTGCCTCCCATTTATGATGATTATAATGATAGTAGTCTTTTGTTACCACCTGTTATGGAGGATAAATTTGATTATGATTACAATATGCCTCCTATATTTGATAGCTACTTTGTTGAATTTGCTCCCACTACAACTAATAAAATTGATTATGCCTATGTGGAGAGTAATAATTTTATGCATGAGACTCATGATAAGAATGCTTCATGTGATAGTTATATTGTTGAGTTTATTCATGATGCTACTGAAAGTTATTATGAGAGAGGAAAATATGGTTGTAAAATTTTTCATGTTACTAAAACACCTCTCTATGTGCTGAAATTTTTGAAGTTACACTTGTTTTATCTTCTTATGCTTGTTACTTTGCTCTTCATGAACTTGTTTATTTACAAGATTCCTATGCATAGGAAGCATGTTAGACTTAAATGTGTTTTCAATTTGCCTCTTGATGCTCTCTTTTGCTCCAAATACTATTTCTTGCGAGTGCATCATCAACTGTTGAGCCCATCTTAATGGCTATAAAGAAAGAACTTCTTGGGAGATAACCCATGTGTTTTTTTTACTACAGTACTTTGTTTTATATTTGAGTCTTGGAAGTTGTTTACTGCTGTAGCAACCTCTCCTTATCTTGTTTTTTTGCCAAGTAAAGTTTCTATGCTAAAGTTGATGTTATATTTGGAATCGCTGCGCAGGCTGTCTGTCACGAATCTGGGCACAGTTCTCTGTAGAAAATTCGAAAAATCTGCCAATTTACGTGAGTGATCCAGATATGTACGTAACTTTCATTAGTTTTGAGTTTTCCATTTGAGAAAGTCTGGTGCCATTTTAAATTCGTCTTTACGGACTATTCTGTTTTTGACAGATTCTGCTTTTATTTCACATTGCCTCTTTTGCTATGTTGGATTCATTTCTTTGATCCATTAATGTCCAGTAGCTTTATGCAATGTCCAGAAGTGGCTTGAGAATAGTTATGTCCTCTCGCGAACATGCTTGAATTATTAATTGTGCTAACCTCTAATAGTTTGGCAAGTTTAGTTAATGAAGAGGATTTTCAAGGGTCAGAGAGGATGATATACTACGATCAAGAAGAGTGAAAAGTCTAAGCTTGGGATGCCCCGTGGTTCATCCCTGCATATTTTAAGAAGACCCAAGCATCTAAGCTTGGGGATGCCCCAGGCATCCCCTTCTTCATCGACAAAGTATCAGGTTCCTTCTCTTGAAACTATATTTTTATTCGGTCACATCTTATGTACTTTACTTGGAGCGTCTGTATGTTTTTGTTTTTGTTTGAATAAATGATTGTTTGGGAGAGAGACACGCTCCGCTGGTTCGTATGAACACATGTGTTCTTAGCTTTTAATTTTCATGGCGAAGGTTGAAACTGCTTCGTTAATTGTTATATGGTTGGAAACGGGAAATGCTACATGTAGTAATTGGTATAATGTCTTGAATAATGTGATACTTGGCAATTGTTGTGCTCATATAGATCTTGTTTAAGCTCTTGCATCATGTACCTTGTACTCATTAATGAATAACTACATAGAGCTTGTTAAAATTTGGTTTGCATGATTGATCTCTAGAGTCTAGATATTTTCTGGTTAAGGTGTTTGAACAACAAGGAGACAATGTAAAGTCTTATAATAGTTACAATATGTTCATATGTGAGCTTTGCTGCACCTTTTCATCCTTGATTTTGGCTGATAACAGCATAGCCTCATTCTTGTATCGAGAGGGAACTTCTCATGCATCCAAAATCCTTGAGCCAACTACTATGTCACAATTGTGTCCACCATACCTACCTACTACATGGTATTTCTCTGCCATTCCAAAAATTGCTTGAGTGCTACCTTTAAAATTCCATCATTCACTTTTGCAATATATAGCTCATGGGACAAAATACGTAAAAACTATCGTAGTATTGAATATGTACTTATGCACTTTATCTTTTATTAAGTTGCTTGTTGTGCGATAACCATGCTTCTGGGGAACGCCATCAACTATTGTTGAATATCATGTGAGTTGCTATGCATGTCCGTCTTGTCTGAAGGATCTATCATTTTGAGCATACATATTGTTAGAGAAGAACATTGGGCCGCTAACTAAAGCCATGAATCATGGTGGAAGTTTCAGTTTTGGACATATATCCTCAATCTCATATGAGAATAATAATTGTTGCTACATGCTTATGCATTAAAGAGGAGTCCATTATCTGTTGTCCATGTTGTCCCAGTATGGATGTCTAAGTTGAGAATAATCAAAAGCGAGAAATCCAAAATGTGAGCTTTCTCCTTAGACCTTTGTACAGGCGGCATGGAGGTACCCCTTTGTGACACTTGGTTGAAACATGTGCATTGCGAAGATCCGGTAGTCCAAGCTAAGTAGGACAAGTTGCGGGCACTATTAGTATACTATGCATGAGGCTTGCAACTTATAAATAATTTACATAACTCATATGCTTTATTACTACCATTGACAAAAATTGTTCATGTTTTTTTCAAAATAAAAGCTCTGGCACAAATATAACGTATGCTTTCCTCTTTGAAGGATCATTCTTTTACTTTTTGTTGAGTCAGTTCACCTATTTCTCTCCACCTCAAGCAAACCTTGTGTAGTACGTGGTTACTACGCCTTTTTATATTACTTGTTATAGTACTCTATTGATAATATCTTGTGAGATATACATGTTATAAGTTGAAAGCACCGCTGAAACTTCATCTTCCTTTGTGTTGCTTCAACACCTTTACTTTGAATTATTGCTTTATGAGTTAACTATTATGCAAGACTTATTGATGCTTGTCTTGAAGTACTATTCATGAAAAGTCTTTACTTTATGATTCAGTTGTTTACTCATGTCATTACCATTGTTTTGATCACTGCATTCATCTCATATGTTTACAAATAGTATGATCAAGGTTATGATGGCATGTCGCTGAAATTTATCTTTGTTGTAAGTTTTACCTGCCGGGACGACAGAACTAAGCAAGAATATGATGCGTCTCCAACATTATCGGTGATAATTCAACATATTCACATGCTACTTTATTGATGATACCTATATGTTTTATGCATATATGTCGTATTTACGCATTTTCTGGAACTAACCTATTAACAAGATGCCGAAGTGCCAGTTCCTGTTTTCTGCTGTTTTGGTTTCAGAAATCCTGGTAAGGAAATATTCGCGGAATTGGACGAAATCAACGCTCAGGGTTCCTATTTTGCCCGGAAGCATCCAGAACACCCGAGAGCCGTAGGGGGGCCCTGTGGGCCCCAGATGACATGGTGGCGCGGCCAGGCATGGGCCGCGCCACCCTATGGTGTCGTCGCCTCGTCAGCCCTCCTGCGCCGCCTCTTCGCCTATTTAAAGCCTCCGTCGCGAAACCCTTACGGAGGAAGCCACGGTACGCGAAACCTTCCAGAGCCGCCACCGCCATCGCGAAGCCAAGATCTGGGGGACAAGAGTCTCTGTTCCGGCACCCTGGGGCGGGGAAGTGCCCCCGGAAGGCTTCTCCATCGACACCGCT